>VMRN01000014.1:5865531-5911213 GCA_010277015.1 Poeciliopsis turrubarensis | reverse complement strand
CCCCCCCCCCCCCACAAATGTCTGTTTGAATATTTTTTTTGATTCAATGTGCAATAATTTAATTTTCTAACCTTTTCTAACTTTCTGATCTTATACAAACTGATCTAAATTCAATTGTAAGACCAGGAGTTAGTTAGCTGCTTGCTTTGCAGCCTCTGGTAATTGCTCTGTATAATTACAGTTAGCAAAAAACACGGGGTTAACGTGCAATTATCCTCAGCTTGAAGAGACAGTGTTTGTGTACATCTGGGTACTTATATCTGTCTGAGTAGGACGGGAGTTTTACCTCGGTCTGCCCTGGACCTTTTACTTTCAGCCGAGTAGGTGAATCTGAACACTTTTCTTTATCTGTGACACAAGATCATATTAAATGAGTAATAAAGTAGTAAGTAATTTGAAGAACCAGCATCTTGGAGCCATTGTGTCAACATTTAATGAAGAGCAAACGTACAAACTCCGATGAAAATGGTGCCCAAATTTCTGTTTATTGGTATATGTTAATTTTCCTGTAAGATGCTTCCATCTTATATTTTTTAGCTTTCAAAGTTTCTTTATCATGGAGCATGCTCAATTTGGAAACATCAGGGTTAAAGTTTAGATATGGAATCCCAAATTATAGATTCCAACTATACACACATACTGTCTTTACCAGGAGGCAGGTTTTCCACTTTATAACGGCATTCTTTCTTTTCCCACACAGATTATTGCCCTGCTCTTCTTCAAGATTCTTAGCTCACCCTCAAAAAGTCGGCGCTTGCTTGCAAATGTGCTCTGCAGTGTGTCTGTGCTCAGACATGGGAGACATTTGGAAAATCTTTAGAGCTACGAAGAATTTGTGGCTTTGATTAAAAGAATTTACTGTATTTCATTCCCTCAAAATCAGGCCAAGAAGAGCCAGACATTTCTCTGCTCATTGTACTAGTAAGGAAAGAAAAGATTAAATTCAAATTCAAGGCTTGCAGTTTGTAATGGGGAGCCACATTTCAATCTAAATTACACGCAACCCTCCTCTATCTTTGGTTACAATTGTCCACTTAATTCCACTAAGAATTAAGTTGTGTCATTTTGGGTAATTGAAATATTGGAATAGTGTATAATAATGTGCCAATATGCCAGAAAATTATAGAAAGAAAAATAAAATGGAAGAATTTGTGTATTTCCTTCAACTCCTTCTCTCTAAATCTTGTTTCAATTGATTTCCATATCCTTGCTGTCTTCCTTCCTTAGTTTTTAAGGATTATAAGATAGAAAGGAGAAAATGTTTTGACAGAATTGCAGTTATCTCCTTTCTTCATCAAAGCATATTTCCAGAGTCTAATTAAACTCAGAACACTTCTACATCTGTTGTTTGATGCATATACTCCTGAAATGATTAAATAAATATGAAAAAGTTTGACTTTTCATCATTTGACCTTCTGATCAAGTAACAATTGCTCTAATCCCGACCTCTGGGTGATCGATTGGTTCATCTCAAATCTTTGACAAAGGTGACAGATTTAGAAACATGAAATATTTCTTGGAGCGCATCATTGTTTCAGTGTCTCAGTTCAAAGAAAGGCTACATTACTTTTACCAACAAGCCACCGATTTTAGTTGTTTTATAATTGCTAAATAAAATAACCTTCAGTAATATTTACATGAATTTTTGTAAAGTTTTGAAGAATTATGTCATCATAAAGGATAACCTAATCCAAAAACCAGAGACTTTTCCTCGAAGGGTTGAGAGTTGAGTTTGGATTATGTTGAGTGACACATGAGGCAATCCACAGACTGGGCTTTGAATCCTTTTCCTGTGTTCAGCTTCACTCAGTTGGAGGAGCAGGTGTCCACTGGGCTGCCTGTCAGTCTGCAGACAAGCTTGTTTTCTAGATGTGTGTTTCTTTGTGCATCGACTGTTTTTAATTAAATTCATGACTCCTTACTGTATTTTGCTCGTGCAGTGAAATTAGAGTAAAATATCTTTTTGTACCCTTTGTATTCTTTATTTGAGTTGAAAGCTCCTGCATCATCATTGCTACTTTTTTTTTTGTTTTGTTTGTATGAAGCTCTTCATCCAATTTTCAGTCTTAGTTCTCAACCATGAAAAGACTGCTGTCGCTGCTGCTTTCAACCCAGCATGGCCAATGTGGCTGCAAAACTTAGACTACGCAGCACTTAGCCTACTCTGCATTGTTAACAGAGAGACAGGGAAAGACAAATAGAGATGCAAAAACCCTTAGACATTCTAAAGGCCAGACAGCAGATTCTACACACTTTCAGTTCCATTAAATTGCCATTAAAAAAACTTTCAAAGCCAGATTCTTCCCCTAATCAGTTCACTACTCCAATTTACTCTCATGTATTGGAGGTTAAACATTTCATTTTATTTAGTATGACTGAAAAGTACCCTTAACATGGAAAATTTGATTCTCAAGCTGTGGAATTTGGACATAAAAACATATAGGAACTCTGTTGCATCTTCTAATCAAGTCAAAAAAATGCATGCAATATAGAAACCTGCCTATGTGATATTTGGCCTTATTAGTAAAACTTGTCAAAGATTTTTTATTGTGTTTTGACTAAAGTTGTAGATTCACCGACAGGAAGTTTCTTTTCAACTATTTTTAACATATATTATGGAATGTAAATCAGGCTTCCCCAAGTGTATTATAAGCCTGGCGGGCCACCAGGCTTTACGCGCACCCCCTCAGGCTAAGCATTGTTAATTTATTTAAGTTTTTCAAAAATGTTTGCATTTCTTAAAACTTTATAGTTGGTTTTCAGATATTAATCATCCAATCTTCCAATAACACATAATTATCAAGTGATATTTTCAAATATCCTGTCAATTGTAAGCAGTTTTAACTCAAAAACGCCACTGGATGAATGACTGCCTGAGTGCCTAAACCATCGGGCTAAACAAGTTTTCTGGGGGAAATCTTGATCAACCTAGTTAAATTTTGTTACTGCAGTTACTAACTTTATATAGCTGCATTATTAGTGCCATTTAACAATAATTAAACTAGAATATATTAGTTTATTTGAGAGGTACAATGCACATCAATTAAAATCTTCTGTAAATGTGTAAATGTGACAGAAGATGATACATCTTCTGTAAATGTATCATCTTCTGTAAATGAAGATGATTTACAGAAGATGTGCCATCTTCTGTAAATGTGCCAGAATTAGCCAAATGGATATTTATCATCTGTTGTTTCCAGACAATGACAAATTTGTCTTGCTAAGAGCAAATAAAAGTTATACAAAGCAATAATATGATGAGTTAACCATGTAAATTTTGTGAAATACAATCCATATAAAATGGTAAATACAAATAAAGAAAAGTACAATACAAGTATACAAAGTACAAGGAGTCGTTAAAACTATGCATCCGCTATGAGTCACATATTTATCTTTTTCTGTTTCTTTAGAGTTTTCTTTCCTCCGTTACGTCGTCTCAGTTGTCAGCCATGCCTGTCCTTAAGCCCTCTGTATTTGGACTTCCAGATGCAGTATTTGTTTCTAAAGCACTCAGACGCTTATCCTTTATAACCCTCTCTCTGACACCGCCCAGTCAGTCCCATAAGTAGGTGTCAAGTTCCCATAAAGCTTCTCCTGAACTTCCTGTCAGAGCTACAGAGCTGCTCTGTCATCAAAGCTCACTGTAGCAGTCACTCAAAGTATTTACAGTGACTTGGAAAAGTATTCGTTTTCCATTTTTGTTATTTTACAGCCGCAAACTTCTATGTAATTTAGTGGGATTTTATTTTATGGATTTACACAAAGTGTGTGATGGTGAAGTGGAAGGTCGGATTAAGATGAATGCCTCATAAAACCTTTGACAAATAAAAATCTGAGAAGGCTGACCTCAAAAGGTTTGTAAGAGAGCATTATTTAACTGAGGCTGAGGTTCACCTTCCAACAAAACTACAGTTTTAGTTTTGTTGGCTTAAGTAAAGTACTGGTGTTTACGTGAAAGAGTATGCAGTTTGACATTTAAACGAGTATGCAACCATTTTTGTTTCAAGATGTTCAAAGCTAGTAGAGGCATTCTCCAAAAGACCAGCAGTCGTTGAGGCTTTGAACGATGGAGCTACAAAGCATTTGGAAAAATTTAAAGTACTATTTTTACATCTTGGTGCTATTTTGTGTCCTTTCATTTAAAAAACACTCAAGATTGTGGCTGTTACCTGACACTAGTAAGATGAAGAGGTATGACATTTTTTGCAAGACACTGACATATATTTATATGCGTCTACTTAACTGAGGCCAAAGATTAAGTTTTCAAATTGTTCTTCCAAGAAGATGCAAGAAAATGGTTAAATCTTTGTTGGAAATTTAAGAACTTACAGCAGCTTATGGTTTCCCTCTTAAGACTTCAAGTCTTGCTGGCGAGTAACCTGATTATTTAATCCATCTTATCCATCTTCATCTAGATGCAGGGTGGTAAACTGGAATTAAAGCTACGCAAAGCATTAACTTCTACTTGTGTCAAGCCTCAGAAGTATATTCCATTTTCCTGTGGAGTTTAAACGTCCAAACAAAAGGCTAGAGGTTAAACCACATCCTCATCTCACAGCTGCTGGACCTTTAACACAAAACAATAGGGCTATTCTCCAGAGTTTCCCACTTTAACCTCTGATTACTTTTAAATATTGAGGCCTCAACATGGGAGTCGGAGGTGAATAAAGAACCGATTGGATATTGATTTGAAAGGTCAATCAATAACCAAGTGAAATGTGTGTGTGACAAGAAGACCATGGGTTGATTTTCAATTCAGTTATGGTGACGTAAATTGCTGAGCAAGCCAGGATATTTGTTTTGGAGGTCATACAATTGAACAGGGTTGGGGTCACCTGCTGTTTATTTGTTTGTTTGGGGGCAAACAAAACCAGCTGACAGGATATTTTTCTGTTTTTCTTTCAGACATTTCCAGGATCGCCTACTACACAGGTGAGCAACTGACCCTCAGACACAATCTGTGAGATCATTCAGCTGCTTCATTCATTCATACATAACATAAAAAACGACATCAACTGGCTCAAGTGTTGTGGAAACAGATTTACTTGTTTCTTGCTAGAACTTGCGCTTGATTTGCCACATTTAAATTAGTACTCTATGTATTTCTGCTACCCGCTAATAGTCCATGTGAATAAAGTGTAAAGAAAATGAAGATAATCTTTAAGAATAAACATAAACATGGCAGCTTGGACTCCATATGATGGGAAGAAAATGTATTGGAAACATTTGTAAGAATGTTGAAGAGTGCAAGGTAAAGATTTTGTAAACACAGATGTTCTCAAATGGATTTAGGTCTGAATGTTGACTGGGACATTATAGCACATGAACATACTTTGATTTACACCACTCCATTGCAGAACAATCCTGAAACAATTCTTTCAGGATTGTTCTGCATTTAGCACTCATATTCTCCGTGTTCTCTGACCTGTTTTCTTCTACCTGGTGAAGAAAGGCATCCCCACAGAGTCATTTCTGCGTTCAGCGTTTTCTTCCGCGTACAGTGCTCTTCATTTTGGTTTCATGCACCACCTTCCCGTACATCAGGGGTTCACAGACCCACACTGTAAGAGATGATTTATTTTGGGAACACGGAACCATCCGTTCCTGTTTTTCTGTCGGTGTACTTGACACATATAAAGTTTTGCAGCTTGCAGGGAGCTGGGAGAGCAGCATGTAGCCCTGATCAAAGTTCGTTATTGTAGTTGCGATCACTTCGGTTATCCAGCAGACGCTTTCCCTTAAACTATCAGTTCATGCAATTAGTTAAAAATGCTTTTATTTTACATCATTACTCCCTTACACTTATATTTATAGAACATCCTTATGATATCAACACTAAGTTTATCAGCTCAGGTAATGAAGTTAGAACATAACAAACATAGAAGAAGAGGCATGGCTCAGGCCAGTATTTGGGGAAATACCAAAAAGCATATGCATTTTATGAATGCTGTAAAGTTAAAAAACAAGGCTTGAAAATAAACAAGCAATATACTGGTCAATATGCTGGTTATTGATGCTGTGCACATTTTAGGCAATTTGCCAAAGATTATCAAGTAATTTTTATTACAGAAATGGAGTGAAATATAATAAATAATTGTAAATAATAGTATAACTCCAAGTTTCTAAGCATAATTATAATAATACTAAAAACACCTGATAACATTAAAACAATCAGCTCCTGATTGTTTTAAGCTTCTGAATCAAAGAATACAACTATAATATTCTTTTATGTTAAATAGCTTTATTTAATATGTTCAAAGTATAAAATCTAAGCAGAAAATTTTACTATTTTTCTTATTTTAGGAAGTGCTTGTCTTTAACTTGAAAGACTTTGTAAGGAATATAAAATGTTTTTCTCTGGGAAGTAATAATTGCAGACAAAAGTACAGATCTTAGGTGCTCTGTTTAAATTATGTACCAGATTGATAATGTTCTCACTCACGCTAAGAGAAAAAAAAAAATAATTAAAAAAAAAATAGTTTCGGCTCAGTCCCAGGGGACGATCTTCCCATTCATGTCAACATCCGGCCCCTCTGACAAAAGGCTTTTAATAGCCCCCACCAGAACACACAAACCCCCAGCTCCCCAGAAGATTTTCATAACAATGGACTAAAGCCCAAGATGGACCACAAATTATAGGAGAGCTGCATGTGCATACGCGCATGAAAAGGCAGAGTTTTATGGCTGCTCAGTTAGGCTGTCTGGAGACAATCCTGATTTAGGATTTTACAGGTTTGTCAATAATTGCTTAGCGATCGATTGAAGCTGATTCAGTTCTTTATCTGGGCTTAATTGCATGTTTAAGGATGTTAATTGTAAGAAAATTACTCTTTTTATTTTTTTTTTTTAATACTTTGTCCCAACATTTTGTTAATTTTGTCATAAATTCTGTGATTTATGGTATAAATAAAAGAGAAAAATGAGAATAAAATAAATTTGGAAAAAAGAACAGAATGGAGTTTGTTAGGTTTCAACATGGCAGTGATGGAAACCAACTAAGCATATTAATTGAAATATTTAGCTATGGTCATTCAGATTTTTGACATGACCATGTCTTATTGTTTTTTATGTTAATCATTTGTTGGTGGTTTGGAAAGAAGTGGCGAAAAATCGACTGCGTTTCTGTAAAATCTTGCATTTATGCATCTTAATTTTAAGCTTTTGAAAGTCATTATGTGGTAACAAAACTACAAACCCCATAATTAGAGGTGCCATCAATTATCCATAGATGAGCAATGACCTGTTTTTCTTGACTTGTTTTCAAATGCTAAAATTAAACATTTTCCCCTATTGATTTAATGCATAAGAGCTAAGAATATAAATAATATAAATACATATAAATACATCAACCAATAGTATCGATCCTCTATTCCTATTTAAAAAATAGGGAGATGCTAGAATGCTTAAATAGGAATAAAATTTGTTGTTGGATAAAAAAGTCCTCTATTGATAAATTTGTACAATGACTTTTATGTACTAAAGCTCTTAGATGACAGTAAATGCTTTTAAATAACAAAAAACATTTTAATTGGCCAAAATCTAAATTTTCAGGTCAGTCCTAAAGGAAAGCCAAATGACTTGATAACCGGTCAGGAAGTGTAATCTAATCAGACCATCTCTACCCATGAAGGCAGTGAAGCAATAATTGTTGGAAGGAATTTTTCCTGGGACATTCAGACTTTTTCTGTACAACAGGTCCTCAAAATGGGTTATTGCATATTTAGGCAATTAAAATAGCGAAAATTATTTGATATCCGATCGCAGCTCTTCCATCATAGAACAGTTAGTTTGATTTTTAATTATTGACTAAAACTCTTGTTATAAAGGATATCGCATGCTGCAGGAAAGGTTTGAAGTTGAGTAGATCAGGTCATATGCTAGAAAAAAGCATTGCTAATTTAACTTGACAAAGTTATATTTCATTTCAGTTATCAACTTTTTGTTTCATATTTCTTGTAAAGTGAATTTAAATCAAAATGTCTGAAGAAAATCTGAAGTTTTCATTTGAATTGAGATGGGTTTGGGGGTTTCCTGCATTTCTAAGCAACCTGAACTCAAATGTGTTCACTTCTGTCCTTTGCTAAATAAAATAAACTTTTCTTCATGGAAAATCTGTATTTTACATTCCTTGAGTCACTTTTATAAGCGTAAGATTAGAGATAAGCTTCATGAGCAAGGGTGGGAGTGTTTTTGTGTCAAATGGAGAGGATCGAATTAGCATATTAATAGTTTTTAGCTCCTCCTCCACCATCAGTCCCCTCTGGATGGAGCGCTCCCATTTCTCCCTCAACTTTCTTTCAGTTGTGTTGCTCTGTCCTCGTTTTCCTCTCATTCACTTGGAAACAATCGCTGTATTCCTCCACATCTCTGTCTCTGCTTCCTTTGTTTAGGCGGCTCAATCTGTCCTCTCACTTTCTGTTTCCAACAAGAGACGATAACTCTGCGTTTGTTTCTCTGTGAGCGCAGTAATTGCTGCTCCGTCTCTTCGAGCACCAGCAGACTGAAGCTCCTCTGGATCAGCAGCGTTCTGTATGAGCTGGATTTGGCTTTGTGTTCTCGATAAAGGAGGACTTTACCCAGCAACCTGGTGGCTTTATTCTCTCCCCTGAGCAACAGTTGCTTGAAACTTTCACAGTGACCAAGACGAGGGAGGTCAAGCACAAAGCGTTGTTTGAGTCTGGAAACCAACAGAAAAAAGACACTAAGGAGTAACTAAGGAGCGGACAGAAAAGGAAGAGCATTGAAGTTTTGAGGGTCTCCAGGGAACCGTGTTGTTCTGTGTGACTTTGGATGAAAGAAAAATATCAAGAGGACAAGTTTTGTTGAGCTGAAACTCCTCCCGGATTGGCCACTCTGGAGTATTTTCATGCTGTTTTCAACACTTTAAAAATGGGCCTTCTGTCAATTTTACTCCGTTGGAAGTAACATTTTGCAAACTGTTGTGCAAGAGCTACTTTGCCCCTTGAAGGATGTATTTTTGTGTAAATTAGCGTTCGGATTATGTAAGAGCCTTCTGAAAGGCGTCTCAGGATCCTGCTGTGCTTGTTTATTTGACTTTGGTGCGTAGCGATGCGAGGCTGTGAAGCGCCGAGCTGCCTCTCAGTCCTCGGAGCAGACAGGCACAGGAAGGGGCAGACATGCGTTTCTATGGCGATGAGCGGCTGCAGTCCTTTCCCCTTGTGCTGGGACCGAGGTATGAATGAAATCTCCTCAAAGCACACGCTCAGGAACATGCAACAAGGAGCATGAGACCACTCACTGCGTGACACCTGACTCCATGGGAACTGGAGTTGGTATACCGGGAAAGCTACCAGTTCTTGGAGCAGACTGTGTGTTTGTATATGTCTGCTAGTGTGCGTGTGTGCGCGCGTGTGTGTGTGCACTCCCTCTCCGATCCTCCCAGGTGCAATTACCTTCCAAAACGTATCCATTTTCTTCTAATGGAGGACAAGCACAGGAAGGAAGGAAGGGAAGCAGAACAATGAAACTTGAGGCAGATCTGAAGCTCTGCTTTCTGATATTGACGACAGAGCAACACGTTTATGTTTCCAGATGAAGTATACAGGAAGTGTGTCAATGTCAGCATTTCTTATTCAGGATAACATGGCAGCCTGTGGTGCATTGTCTGCTCTGGTTTATAGCTACAGTAAGAGACTTGGCCCTGGCTGCGATTGCGTCGCTTTATTTCTCTCTGGTATCTTATTGTTCATTGTTTTTTTAAAATATTTCCAGAAAACAACTCTATTGAAGGATGGATACTTGCTGTACAGCGTTTGCGTCACAAATGACAGGAAGGCCAGAGTAGGAAAAGAGAAGCTAGGAGGACTCAGATGTGCAACGTTAGCGCTGGAAAAATCTGGAGTTGACAGTAGATTTTACCGTTCAACCAACAACTGATTTACGACGATCATTCAGTGTTTGTATCGGAGTTATTGTGTTTTACACCTGAGGTTGAATTGAAACAGCTTTGTTTATGTTCTGGTAGGGTTTTTAGAAAACATTCTCGGAAGAAACATTTCTAAAGAGGTTATAAACTGTATTTAGTGGACCATAATGACTCTTTAAGTAAAGCGCCAAACAATAAGACCAATATCCAAATTTGCTGTCTGCTCACGTACTCAGATGACCCCCGATGAAACATTCACGTCAATTAAGAAGTTATTCGTTTTATGAGTTCAACTTTTGAAAATTATAAAACATGCAAAATTTTAAAACTTTACTTTTATTTCTTCCTTTAACTTACCCTTGCTTTTTCTCTCTGAACCCTGCAGAATATGACAGACACCTAGCAGCGGCAGTCTCAGCAGGGAAAACCATGGCAACAGCCTATATGGACCCCAACCTGAACAATGCCTTCCTAGCAGGCGCCAAGTCTCGGCTGAGCGCAGGAGGATCGGACCGCACCATGGCTGGATCCGTGGACAGGGTTCTGAAAGTCTTCCATTACTTTGAGACCAACATTGAACACAGCTTCTGGTCTTCCAACATCAGATACGGAGATGCAACTGATGTCAGGGTAAGAAACGCATTCACCTGTTAACTCCTGCAGAGAAGGCTTTTTGTTCCAGAAATGCTTTAAGTTAAGACATGTTACAGTTTCTCAGTGTATATTCCATAAGTTCCTGAACCAGTAGCTCTAACATGAACCAAGCACAACACAATAGTCTTACAAGTAAGTTTTGAAATTCAGCTTACAGTCGCTACATGTAGGTGGTGTGATGTAACAGGTTTCCTTTCCAAGACGTTAATCGTCCTATTACATATAATCCACAGTGGCTTTCTTGTTGTCGGTGCTGGGTTTGACCTAGAAGTTACAGCAATTGACCAAAAACAAAAGCAACTGTATACATGAAAACATTTGCAGCAGGAAAACTGTTGACAACAATGACATAAAATGACTCCCATGATATTTTACTTCTAAGACTTGTTAGGCGTTACTAACAGGTTACTGTCATTCAAAGAGAGGAACCTTTGAGTAAAAGTATTTTTTTTTTTTTAACATTCAGCTTGAGGGATGAATTCAAATATCACAACAGTTGTTTTAAGACCAATGCAATATTCTTACCAGCTACAAACCTGCACAAGTAATCCGGTATAACACATCAGTCCTATTCAAACTAAAAAGAAGTGATCCATGAACTCAGCCTTGGGGTATTTTGTTTTTTGAAAGAAGGGTTTACAACATAACATTAAAAGTTAATACTCTGAAGCAGAGTTAAAAGTGAAGATTTTCGGATGTTTTTACAGCTGATGGCCCAAGCTGTCAGCTCTAAGTACAAAACTCAACACAAGCAGCTTTTCTTCTTGCATGCATCTCCAGGGGCCAATTTTTGTGTTTATTTAAGCCGTATTGAAACACGCCTTTCATTTGAACCATGACAGAAAGTACCCAACTCAGTGTGAATTGTTAGTGGTCATGCAGGATAATATTACTGCAAATATCCACCCCTCTCTTCTTCTTTAATCCCCATCTTCTTTGGTATCTAGGTCAGAGCCCTCAGCCCTTTTCATGGCAACACACATGGTTCTCTGAGCATTATTATGGACGTATGATGTCTGCCAAGTTGTTTGGGTGGGGGCATAATGTTAAATGGCTTGGAGTCAAAAATGTACACAAACACACACGGACTTCTTGACTCGAAACAAAATGCAAGATGTGAACATAACCACCCTAGGAAGTGTTTGGTGGAGCAGACATAAATGTTTGATTCTGTACAGATGTGCAGGTAGACTGAAGAAACATGGATAAACAGATTAGTTTATCCCTAGTAGACATTCCTACCTTCTAACTTATTTTCTCTGTTCTTTCATGAATGCAGGGGATCATCCAGAAGATTCTGGACATCAACAAGGTCCGCTGGACGTCGTGTTTTGGCCTCCGACTCAGCAACAGTCAGTCCAGAGACCAAGTGCACTGGCTTCACCCGGATATGGGTGTGTCCCACATCAGGGAGAAATACGAACAGGCACGGCCCAATGAGGAGTGGAGGTAGGACAGGACAGGCAGGACAGGGGACTGTGTGATTAAATTCAGCCTCATCTCTTCTGTTTGGGCGACACGAGGCTAGTTTACTCCACAGTAATGATGTGGTGTGTGGAACACCTGTGTCCAGCAAGACAAGCATGGGAATTACAGAAAACCCAAAAGGCTTACAAAGCAACTTTTGCAGTGTAACTGAATACAAAAAGGTTTTTTTTGTTTGTTTTTAGCCTTGAGCAGGGAGAACAGTTTCTCTTTCCATCTTTTTGGCAACGCAAGTGAGTTGTCCAGGATCTGTCCACATTCATTGCGATTTCAATTTCATTTAAAATTTAATGCACACTATTAAAAATATGTATATATATATTATGGGGGCTCCTCTCCAGTATTGAAAACTTTTAACATTTCTTGGCATAGAAAAAATAAAACAGAATTTGGAAAAATGTTTGCTTTTTCAGAATCTGGTCATGTTTAATAAATCTAAGTAAATGTAAATAGTTAGATTTAAGATTTTATATATATATGCATATATATATTGTATCTTAAAAGGCACATTTTTAGAAAATCCGAACCTTTCCAATTGGATTTCTACTTTAGATTGGCATGACTTTTATGGGCATTCAAAGTCACCCCACTAATTTACCGTCAGCAGTCTGTCACGCAGCACTCCAAAGTGGCTGATTTATTTTCAAACAGCATCAGAAATATTGGTGTGACCTGAGTGTTTTTCAACCTTGTGTGTGGGGCTATTTACCATGGATGTTAAGGCTGTAGTATATATTCACTTTATTGTGGCACTGTTAGTGCTAATGCTGCTGTGAGGAGGAGACCTTTTCTTTGTGAACATAAAGACAGAGCAAGAACCAGATGCCTGCTTTGTCTCGCTAAGTCAACAACATTCTCTTTGTTTGCATCTCTGTCAATGAAGCTGGTTTACAATCCTCATTTGTATTCTTTCCCAGAGTGGTGATGTTTTTAATGCAGTTTGTCCTTAGTCCTTTTTGGTCCTTTTTCTGCCTTTTCTAATTTGTATTTAAGGAATAATTATTTCTTTCTTAAACTTATGGCAGTTTACTTTACTTATTCCCAACTAACAAGCATCTGGGTGTTGGCACATTATTTATTATTGGCAATCTTACATTTGCATAATTAAATCGAATAATTTATGCAAATCAATCCATCTTTTCTGCTGTGAAAAGTGCTTAAGTTTTAGGTTTTGCCTTCTTGTCCTGTAGGTATGAACTAAGGATCCGCTACCTCCCTAAAGGCTTCGTCCAGCAGTTTACAGAAGACAAACCTACACTCAACTACTTCTACCATCAGGTAACCTACCACAACATCAAGATACATATTGTGCATTGAACTTTTTCACATTTTGTCACATAACAGCCACAAACCTCAGGATTTTATAAAACCAATGCAAAGTAATGCATAATTATGAACCTATGGGCAGATAATGCAGAATTTTCACATGTTTTTAGAAATAAAAATCAGCTGTTTTCTGTCCAGAGGACAGATAGTGACAGCATTAATCAGAGATGCAACCAAAAGAAAGTTTGTAACTCTGGAGGAACTGCAGAAATCCACACCTCAGGTGGGAGATTGTTGACAAGACAGCTATTAGTTTGGATACAAAAATGGCTTTTATGGGAAAAGAAATGTGTAAGAAGACCTGTTTGCATTTTGCCACTTGGACTCAGCAAACATGAGGAACTTATCAGCATGCAAAACGCTAAGTGCAGCAAAAAAACCTAACACTTCAGGTGACCAGAAACACACAGTCCTCATTTGAAAACTTTTCAATGGCACCATCATGCCATGAGGATTAGTTTCTTCAACAGGGACAGGGAAGGTGGATGGAGTTTAATGCAGGGCAAGCTGGAAGAAAGTCTGTTGAAAGCTGCAAAAGTGTTCACCTTCCATCAGGACAACCACCCTAAATATTCAGCCAGATATATAATGATATGAAGATTCTTTAGCTAGAATGATCTATGTTCATAAAATCCCAATCCATTTCACTCAACTTTACATTTGTAATGTGACAAAATGTGAAAAAAGTTCAAGGTTTGTAAACATTTTTTGCAAGGCGATGGAGTTTTTAGTTGTTGGCCACCAGCACTGCGGCATATGGCGATGCTGGAAGAATGTCTGTTTGGTTTCAGATAATTTGGGTCAGTTAAACTTGTGGGAGAAACTCGATTCCAAGATAAAAAGCGCTGGATATTTATGTTTCTTTCAGGTGAAAAATGACTACATGACACAGTTTGGAGATCAGGTGGAACAAGATGTAGCGCTCAAGCTGGGCTGTCTGGAAATCAGGTATAAAAAAAAAAATGCCCTAATCATTGTAAAGCGATTCCTGATGACAAAAAGCAGCAGTATTCTTCACTAAGTTTTAATTTGGTTCCCTGGAATCGTTTCCATGTCAGTCGGTCTGCCTCTGAGCTGCACTAATAACTCATGCCAGCATTAGTCAGTGTGTGTAATTCATTATTCAGAGCAGCAGACGTTTCTTTTTCAAATAGGACGTGAGTGAAGCTTTCTGTTTGTCTTCTCTTCAGACTGAATATAGTTTAAGATGTTCATTTAAAGTAGAATAGTTTTTTTTATTGCCAACTAATGTTGTCAATTATTTGACTGTTTTTATTCTGGTATCCCACTTGTTTCGCTTCCAGGAGGTTCTTCAAAGAGATGAGAGGAAATGCTCTGGACAAGAAGTCCAACTATGAACTACTAGAGTAAGTGTTTCTCCTTTGTCTCTGTGCCAAAATAACAGAAGTAGAACCCAGAAATGTGTTTCTTTGCTTCCCCCAGCACCTTCAAGTATGTCCAAATAAGCATGTTTCTGCGTAGAAAACGTATTTGGGAATTAAGTAGCAAGAGTTGTTTGAACTGAAGGTCATTATTAGTTTAAAAAAATGGCACATAAATCTGGAAGTGTTAAATCTTTACATCAGCTGCAGTCAGATGGTGAAGAGAAAACTTCCTGAACTCTGTCAGAAGATTTTTGCCTTCATGTTTGGTTCTGCTGTTGTCCCACTTCGGGCTCTTTGGTCGGTGACTGTGAATGAAGAATTAACAAAGTGAGGTCTGAATTAGGCCCGGCTCTGGCGGGTTTCGATTCTAATGAGCTCCTCACTTGCATTGAAAAGTTTCCCTTTGAACCTCTGCCTAACGAGCTTTCCAATTAACAGAGACAGAGAAGAATGTCCGCTGTTTCTTCACCAGATCACGTTGTCACTTTGTGTTCTCGCCGTGCTTCTGCCTGTTTTTTCCTCCCAAGCTGCTCCTCTTTTGTATCGCTTCTGTGTCCCTTGCTGTCTGTCTCTCTGTTGATTGGAAAAAGATGTAGTGTCATACATATTTTAAACACGCAAGATAGAAGAGAGGAAGGGCTGACAGTTGGCCAAAAGGGACTCTTAGGTCCTTGTTTAATAGTTGAAGACAGAAATCTTCCTTTTCTATTTGGTTTTTATGATGCTGCTTGCTTCAGTCTGTCTTTATCCACACATTTAAATTAATTTGAAAAAAGGTGTTCTTTGTTGATTACATGAAATGGTATCCTCCTTGATTGTCTCATTAGACATATAGTGATTTTAAACCATACCTAACACTTACTAAAGCCAGACTTCCTTCTAATATTTAAAGTGGAGTCCTTGGATTTGGGTCCTTGGATCTGACTGTGGCAGCATAAGTAGTCTGTGGTTAAAAAAAATGATAGTTGTTCATAGAAATACTTTCTCCCAGCAAATAAATAGTTTCTGAAAGCCAACACTTTTAAGTAACAAGAGAAGACCTGAGTTGTATTGTCCTTCATTTGATCATGAACTGTGTATACCAAGTTTTCAGATCATAGCTTGTTATCAATCACCATGTCGATACTGAAGTACAAATTTCCATCTGTCAGACTTTACAGACATCAATTCTGTTATTAATATAAATAACTAATCAACACTCAGCTCTCTAGATTTTCTTGTGCTGAAACAAATATTTTGACGGTTGTTTGTGAGGAAACAGAAATTGGCTATATACGTCTGATCAGTGCAGGTGTTTATATCTGAATGATTGATTAGTTTAAAAACATCCAGTGAAAATGGTCCAAACTAACGACAAATAATTGATCTATCTTTATTTTCAAACTCCTCACTACTACTGAAACTAGCTCAGGTAGCTAGGAAGCACAAACTCCGTTAAGCCTGCTTTGCTTGTCTTCTGTGACACTGAGACAAGAACAGGTTTAACCCAGTAATGGGATATTTGCTCATACTTTTTATGATGCTGGAAACCTTAAGATGCAGTTTCAAGTTTGATAGAAACAATCCTCTAACAGATGCGCCCAGCTCTACGGTAAAAAACGGGTCTTTCATGTTTTTCTCTGGTTTTTTGGCCATATATTTTCCACACATTTTTAGCAAAGTGCTGTAATGATGCTGTTGTGTAATATTGATTGCGGAAGTGACCTTTGTCGGAGAAAAGATGATGTAACCTCCCTTGGCTTTTCCTTGCTCCCTCTTTGCTCCTTTCTTTCCTCCTTCTGGAGTACTCATATTTTCCTCTGAGGAATATGAGTCATTAGTTAGCTTCCTGCTATAACACTGCACATCTTTCTTGGTCACTAAGATTCCCCTTTCTCCATTCTGGCCTGCATCACTCACTTTCCCTGCAAATATCAGGACTTTATATCCATTTTCAGGCTAGGATGAATGAAACCTTCCTGTTCTTACTCTATTATCTGTCTTACCGTATCTCTCTCTCTTAAAGTGTCACAGCAGAGGAAATTTAGACAGCTGAGATCAGATAAAGAGAGAAATGTGAGCCATTTAACATTCCTCGTGTGATTACAGCGCTCTGATCTCTGCTTCTCTCTTCAGGAAAGATGTCGGTCTGCGGCGATTCTTTCCTAAAGATCTGCTGGACTCTGTCAAGGTGAGACGGTTTGTCCATATAAGGAGAGGTGGGGCTCATATGCTCACACCTGCTTAAGCAGACCGGGGTCCTTGTATTGCTTTACACTGTTTGTGAAAGAAACAGACCAAATCTTTAAGTTTGATCTCTTGCATTGCATCTTAGCTGTTTATTGTGTGTATTTCCACCACTTGAGCCACTGAAATAGTTTGTCTTGTTAATCTGTTATTTTTTTTCGTCATAAACAGGAATATGTGCAAACACAATCTGGTCTGCAGCGAAACACACTCTGGTCTGCAGCGAAAGAGGCAGAAAACAGTCAAATCAGATCAATAAAGCATCTATCTTGGTATTACAGAATGAAAGAGTAGTGAAAACAATAAAACAATCAAAATTGTTATACATTTATTCCAATGTCTGGTTAGCAACACTACATGTGATGATTCAAGGTTCATTGTGATGTGTGGAGCTTGAACCAGTATCGCCACTTGGTGTCTTAATATTTTTTTCCCAGCGACCCGAAAAACAATAAAACTCCCCACAAACCTACAGCAAACATGCCAGATTAACAGATGTTACCAGCTCCTAATATATCCAAATAAAAAACATTCTAAAGCCCTAATATATTATTTTAACTCAGAAGCAGGAATGAATAATTTAAAATGTAACAGTGAAGGTTTGAACTTGGATAGCTGAAAGATAATGATGATCAAACTGAAACAATAAAAAGTGTTTTGCAACTCGTCCAGCACAAAGCTTCTCCTTGGAGGTTCGGGGCAGCACCAGCAGTGCTCCTTCACTACCAGAGCTGTTTTCTGGACTAAATGTCTTCCTGGATAATCTGCCTTTACCCCATTATAATCAGTGGAAACAGAGGGGACTTATTAATGACCCCAACAAAACTACTCTGGTAGTTCCTGCAGTTAAAAAGCACCTTAATTACTTCACTCTTGACTCCCAGCATCTGGTGTTACAATTCTCCATCTGTTCAATTCGAGTAGGTCAGTTTCTACCTCATGACGCTGCTTCTAGGATCCCTCTAAAATAAAGAAAGTTTCCACATCGTAACATGTGGTATTTGATGTGTTGTCAAATCTTGGCTGCTCCTGTATGGAAAAAAAAAAATATAGAAATAAAAAAAAAAAAAAAAAATCACAAAAATTTAAACTTCTTTCAAGTGTTAAATGCTTGGAAATTTGTTTCTTCACTTTTGAAGAAAGCAGTGGTCATTTTCACTTAGTAATAAATTCAGTAACCTTTTAAAGAGTTTTTATTGAAATATATTTCAAAATGGGACATTACTCAGGAGCGTGAACTGATGTTACCATGGAATAGAAGACTTGTATGTGTGTGTATGTGCTTTTGCATGTTGAAAGGTGTCGGTGATAAATTTACGGCACGTGTTTATGGGGAGATCTTTGTGCGTCTGCGAGTCTCTCGGTATTAAAGTCTCAGTGACCCGAAAAGGTCCTGATGTCAGCAGGCGGGCAGACAGATGCTCTGCAGAGGGAGACGGAGTCTGTGATGGTACACGCTCGTGTATGTACGCACGTTGTGTGTGTGTGACCTTTGGGTCATGGTTAAACCCACTCATTCATCCCAACAATGAGGAGGAAGGGGGAGGTGTTGTGTGCAGCTTCTCCCCTGTTCTCTCCCTCTTCTGCCAGTCCAGCAGGCGGACTCTCCTCTCATCACCTGCCTTCCTTCTTTACCTTCTTTGTCTTCTTGTTCACCAAATCTTAAGTCTGTTTCTTTCAGTCATAAAGTTGCGTCAATTTAGCAATTTGTAAATTGATGGATATGGCATTATTCAACATGTATGAATAAATCTTGTGTGCATCCATTATAATCAACAAACCTAATGACATGTGAATCGTTGCTTCTAATACTTTTGATCATATTATCAGTGTGATAATATGATCACACTGATAATATGTGATCATATTATCAGTCTACCAGAATCAGATGAACTGATTCTGGTAGACTTAATACTAAACTGACATTTTTGCTGCTTTCTAAAATTCACACATGTTCACATGTGTGAATATGTGTGGGGGTCAGAACAGGGAGGAAGCGCAGCTGCCTTTTACGTTTCTGTCGTTCACTCTGCCGAAAGGGAACCGTGGTCATTTAATGAGATTATTCTCCCTCAATAGACTCTGCTCACACACACGCACAAACACACACATTCAGCCCGGAGCAGATGGCTGCGGTAGTAAACAGTAACTTATGTTAGCTGTTATAAAGAGCAGAGTCTGTTCATTGGTATTGACAGCAGGTTTAGTGAAAATGGCCTCTCGAGATCAAAGTTTGAAGCAGCCGCAGCTTGATTTGACAAGCTTGTCGCTTTCGTCGGATGAATGGCATATTGAAATACCGTCTCATGGTGTTAAAGTGGCTTCATTAGATTGTTCGTTTATTGTCATAGACCCTTAGTGATAAAACACCGGCCTTATTGTGTTATGCTTTTAAGTAAACTAAGCGATGGGCAGTTTGATAAAGTAAAGTGGTGAGGGTTTAGAATATGCTGACAACCCACTGCAGCTTTCTGAACCAGTTTTTCACAAGGAAAGAGAGACTGCGTTCCCTTTTTCAAAAGGGAACATTTCTGTAGCTTCACATCTTAACAGCAGCTGTTTGTTTTTGCTGAAAACATTTGTGAATAAATGACAGATGTTTCTAGGATGTTTTGAAAACTATTGAATTACCTAATTGATCGCAGTAAATCTGGAGAATTTTCTGCTTTGAGTTGGTGCATATTTTCTGTATGATTGAATATTTGTATTCAAAAGTATGTTTCCTTATAAAAACATATAAATGTGAAAAACAAACAGAAAAAAAAGTGCTAGCACACCCTTTATTACTGCAGCTATAATATTATATAAACATTTCTATGAAACCTTGAAGTTCGGGATCACCGACAAGTTCAATTCTGGAATTTGACGTCTTCGTTTTCCGTATGTGCATCATTATATGAGAGAAAAAAAAATGAAACATGTAACTCAAAGATATTTGAGTTTTGACTTTATTCCTTTTTCATGATCAAAAAGATAAAAAATCTAAATTTCTGAAAAATAAGGCCTCTCATCTATCTTTGAATGAAGTGGAAAAACAAGTACAGTTTCTATTACATTTAGAAACTAAAACCCAGATTGCTAAATGTTTTCTTCAAATAAATATTAAAAAAAAATGATAAAAACTGACAGTATGTTTACTCTAGAAAAGTGTGGTATTTGGAAATAGAAAACATTGTAGGAACCGTACTAAATGCACATCAGCCATGATGGATTTCAATGTTGGTAATGTTGAGTGATAGTTGGAGAGCTTGCTGGTTTAGCCACGGTTATCATGGTGATGTGGAGGCTGATAGCCAGCTGCAGTGCTTCCTCTCAGGAAGGGTGGACGTTTTTGTGTGTTTGTGGTGGAATTCTAGGAATTAAAACAGAAATCCTTTCTGGAGCATGAACAGCACTTACAATATGCAATCCTGAGTGTAGTTTCACATCTGTCATTGTTGACGTGTGAACACTGGGATATTATTGAGAAGCGTGTGTATATGAGTGTGTATTATGTTGAATTGTTGATTCCCTTGAGCTTAGCGACTGGACAGCTGGCAGCAGCGCCCTGTAATGCTCAAAAGTGTACAGTATTTACAATTGAATAATACATTTTCACTGCAGTGCCTTGAAAAGGTTTCGATGGACTTGTCTGCAGTTTTGTGATGCTACAACCATAAACCAGCACGTTTTAGTGCATTGGTCCAACCCAAATGAACTCGTCATTATGAGGCGAGAATAATTCGCAGTTTTTACCAACATTTATACGAATAAAAATAAAAAATCTGTTGCACAGTTCTGTTCAGTTTTGCTTTTTCAAATGCATAAGTTCAAATTTCACATGCAAGCCACAAACGTATTGAGTTATATTTGGATGCATGTGAAGTATGACTGTGTGTAAGTGTTTTGATCATCTTTATTTTTACTCTCATCATAAGTAGATAAGGTTTTGTAAATCATGTATTATTGTTCCTAGATAGATTTACCGCCATCTGTCTGCTCTTCAGTGACGTAGAGCACACTTAAAAAAAAACCTTTTTAGGTCAGCTCTACAATCTACTCTAGAAAGATTAGTTTATTATGTGTGAAGTCATTTAGAGAGTCCCTGAATAGGCCAAGTCATTGATGTTTAGTTTTGTAACTAATATTGTCAGAGTGCCTTTGTTTAGCTATTGATCTGGGCTGAGAATGAAGTGCAGAGGTCAGTTTAATTGGAAACAGAGTGGACTATTAGTCAATCAATGTCTGTCGCTGTACATTCATGCAGGGAGATAAAAATACAGCCGCCTCTGCATCATCCTGTCAGGCACAGTTTTTTTTATTTTTTTAAATTCATCTATTTTTTGATCCGCCATCTACATAAGAGTTTAAAAAAATTAAATAAATCTTTACTCACTGTTCCTGCTTCTCTCCAGGCTAAAACCCTCCGGAAGCTAATCCAGCAAACATTCAAGCAGGTGGCCAATCTCAACGACGAGCAGTGCATCCTCAAGTTCCTGGAGATACTCGCACCGATTGACCGCTACGACAAAGAGTTCTTTAAATGTGCTCTGGGGGTAGGTGTCTCGCAAGTCATTCCCCAGAAGCAAGAGGAATAACTCCCTTCTGAGGAAGAAAGTTGTTCCTGAGAATAGTAATAATAGTAATAACTCAAGTTATAACTTGAGGAATAACTCAAGTTATTCCTTGAATAGATTGACCCTCTGTGTGTTGCAGAAGCACTAGATTGACCCCTGTTGGTGGCATCCGGTCCTGCATTTAGTCTTTTTTCCCTCTCGTCTCTTACAGTCCAGCTGGGTGATTCAGGTAGAGTTAGCCATCGGGCCAGAAGAAGGCATCAGTTACCTCACTGATAAGGGATCAACGGTAATTATCAGATGCACACTTACTAATAAAGACTATTTTATAATTATAAACTCTCTTATTTTGTTCTGTCACTTAAGTTTGTCTCAACATATGAAAAAGACGCGGAGGTGCTTTGGGCATTGTGGATTTCAGCAAAATCGATCAATCGCAGTCATTGTAACATATTACTGAACCATTTTATTTTTTCTTGTGCTTCTCTGTCTCTAGCCAACACATTTAGCAAACTTTAACCAAGTCCAGTCCATCCAGTACTCAGCTATGGAGGAGAAAGACAGGAAAGGCATGCTACAGCTGAATGTAGCCGGAGCTGCTGAGGTACTGCTACCTGTCTGTCTGACACATTGTGACCTTCTGGACGTAACTCGGGTCGTCTGCCCTGGGTGTAAATATTGTTCTCCACCAATCCTGACATGCAAATATCAGACTTTTTTCTCTTCTTTTATATATTGAAGAGAATTTGTCGTTTAAAATCCACAAAGATTTAATTAACGACTGCACTTTATGCTTTTACAGCAAACTGTTCAAAAAATGAATATTTTAATGTACACTGACTGCGACATTTATTATAATAATTGTAGGAAGCGTTAAAATAAATGTTTTTTTATTGCAGATGCACAATCCCACTCTGAAACTTTTATAAAAATGATCTTTATTTAGTAAATCCTCTGGCACGTTTAATCTCTCTATAGATTACTGTAATAATCTCTAATTTCTTCAGTTGTAAAGTGAACGAGGGAATCTGTTGAGGGAATCTACATTGCAGTCAGTTGTTTTGGCCTCATGGCCTCACAAGAGTTCTGTGAGAAATTCTATAGAATTTCAGTAGAATTTCTACAGAACTTAAATTCCCAATTTTAAAATTCCGTCCTATTGACCCAAGGCGGGACTGTGACTTTTCCTCAGTGATTAAAAAAATAAACTTAGCCACAGATTGTTGTCCTTGCTGGATTAAAATATCCAAACTGGAGGTTTTGTTCTTCAATAAGAAAAGATATTGTGTTCACACATGTGGCTGGAGTTGTACATCATTTGTCTTTTCCTTGACGCTATAATTCTGATGTCTCAAGGTTAAGTACAGTGGAAACAGGAAAAGCATCTCACTCCATGTCTAACATCTAAGCAATGCTTTGATCAACTTGAGTCAATATTGGTTTATTGGCGTTGGATTTACAAACACGTTGTCGGTGCTGTTTGTCAGAGAATAGTTTTCCCTGGTGTCAGAGACAGCTGGAAACCACATGGATTAAACTTTCTGTCTATTAATTGATCGTGTGTGTGTGTGTGTGTGTATCTTCGTGTGAGATCATCTGTGTGTGTGTGTGTTTACTCGTACAGCCTCTCACAGTTACAACAGCGTCGCTCACCACGGCGGAAAACTTGGCTGATTTGATTGATGGTTACTGTCGGCTTGTCTCCATGGAAACGCACTCGTTCATTGTCAGAGTACAGAAAGGTGGGTGCAAATGATCACTTAGAAATATTAATCTACAAGAAGGAAATCAGCACTAGATACACACCTTTCAGACCTACTGTGGGTAGTTTTTTAAAATAATTTTTAAAGCAGTACTTTTCACATGGAAATCAAAGGAAATGTATTAATTTTTCTGTATTAAAGTTATGGGTTACTTTTCAAGCTGCTCTATATTTTTTTCATTCACAAATATGAATTTAAAACTTATTTTGGAGTTTTTATTGATCAGAATATATACAAAGAAAATCTATTATGAGATTTAAATCTCATCCTGTCTGTCAGCAATCATTAACTTTAAATATTTTAGTAATATAAATGTCCTATTTTTATTAATATGTATTATAACTGTAAAATTTTTACATAAAATGTAAATAACTCCTTTCCTGATGCTAAGGTCAGTTATACTGTGGAGATGATTCATTTAATTTTTTACATTTAAACTGCCAAAGCACAAACGGATTGAGTATTTGTTACTGTAAATCCTTGACATTAGTGTCACGGCTGTTCAGATAATTTTCTTTTATTGTAAAACGTTAAATCACTCAGACATTTTCACACAATCCAATTGTATATTTTTTGAGTGTTTTGACTTGTACAGCGAAATGTAAAAAATTTGAGTTTATTTGACCGCAGTGTCTTCTTTTATCCTCCAGAGGGAGAGAGAGCTCTGCCTTCCATCCCAAAGTAAGTCCCTGAATCCGTCATGTTCACATGTGGCTCCTGTCAAAGCTTTAAGACCTCACTTTGGTAATAAAAGCAACATTCTTGTGGGTTTACAACGCTTTTAATTTTAAATCAGCACAACTGATATGAAGGGCTTGTTCGTTTTTCTCCAGAAACATTGGTGATTAGTCATTTGATAATATAAATTTTCTTGGAAGATGAGTGATTATGAACATAAAAATCTGTTTCATGGTTGTTTTCTTTAAAAACATTGGAACAGAAAGTCAATGTACATGTTTGGGAATTTAAAGCTCAATCTGTTTGCTAATTTTTCCAGATAATCTCCTCAGGCATGTGTTTGTCTGAGGGTGCTTCCCCAGAAGGCAGAAGTTCCTAATTTCTAGAAACAGACAAATCTATTATAATTTTTTTTCCACCAGTGGCTAAAAGAAGATGGTGCAAAGTAAAACAAAATGTTTTAGTTAAAATAAAAATTTATGGTAAATACTGAAAACTTACATTACACAACAATTCCCTGCACGAAGTATATTACATATTCCTGTTTTAAACCTGCGTGCATCTTTACTTCAGAAACACTCAACCTCTCTCTCTATTTTCAGTGGCGATGTTTGTTGCTTAATAACCCATTCACTCTCACTTACAATAAAAAAAAGTCTAACAATTTTCTAGTATTTGAAGTTTGTGTTTATCTGGATTTCAATCAAAGATCCAACTCTCTAGGAATCAGGTTGTTATATGCAGCCTGGCCACACATTTTTGTTTCTTGCTGAACTTCAAACATGAGCAGTTTTGCTTACTTTTCAACCTAAATCTCTCCCCCTCACTCTGTTTCCTTGGTCAAATAAGGAGATAAAGAAGGAAGCCAAATATTTTCCACTTTGGGTATTTAAACACTCGTAGTCTCCTCCTTCCTCTCACTTTGGTCACTACTTCTCCTTTCTCATTCCCTCTTCAATTAGTGATGTTAAGACCTTAGTGGAGCTCAGCTGACATAGGATAGCGAACCACTGAAGAGAATCCGTAAGGATTAGTCTACAGTGAGACACTGTCATGGTTTCCTTTTTCTGCTTTCAGGGAAAGTGAACATGTTGTGGCTGTTTAATCTCTTTCCATGAGCTCTCTTTGGGATCACTTGGGATTTCTCACAGTTTTTCCTGGACTAGGAACATTTTTAGTTGTTTACGTGTTGACTGAATTGGTTTTTTTTTTCTGCTTTTTCTGTTTGAATCCAGAGTTTCCAACAATGAGAAAAAGTTAGAGGCAGTCCGGAGCGGAGTAAGAGCGATCTCTGTTTCTGGTAAGATGCAGAACCACGCACTAGATTTGAGATATCTTCTTTCCATTTCCTCCAACATCTGCTTGTTCCACACTTCCTCTCTCTCTCTGTTTTCCTGCCCTCTCTTTTCCTGCTGCCTTTTGTTTCTGTCCTTACTTGTTTTTGTCACATCCATTCACTCTTGTTTTTTCCTCTCACTCCATCGTCCTCTTCCCTCACCTGATTGGCTAAAGATCTAGCGACATCGACGTCCCCCAAGCCAACCAAGGCTCGGCGTTTCCTCCTCCCCTTTGTCTTCTGTTCAGACTCGCCGCCCAATGGTATCGCTGGCTCTTATTGGAGCAGAAGAGCATGTGCATAAAATTGTGATGTGGCGGAGTGAAATTTCTGGCCATCATGGTTCTTTCAGGAGAAACAAAATAGGCACTGAGAGCCTATAAAGAAAGAAGCCCTCATTACTTCTGGAAAATACATAAAGTCTAAGATTTCTTTGCCTATTTTATAGTCCCTTACTGCTCCAGAAAGAGACTGCAGTTGAAATGTTTTTTGGCAGGAAAACCTTGAACATTTTGTCTCTTTCTGATGTAATGTTGAAATGGTTTGCACAGAATACAGTTTGAGCCGCTGCATCTCAATTGGCCAACTTTTACAAGCTCTTCAGTAAAGTAAAGTTTTGCCTGCTTGCTCTGGCATATTCACTGTTCCAGAATTTAATCAATGTAACTCAATGTAACAGTTTACATTATTGCATAAAGCTGTTGCGTTACTGACAAGAAAGCTTAACACAACATAAAAAATTACTTAATGACATAATAATTTATGTGGACTGAAGCCTGAACAACCTGAATACATATATTAAAAACTGCAAAAAATAGTTTTCCTTTTAAATAACTTTTTACTGGATTCACACAATATCAGCAAAACATGTAGTTCCATTTCTACTGACGAACGTTGCGATGACTTTTTGACCGTATTCTGTGAGCTTTAGCATCTCAGCCATTAAAATATACATCAAATATGAGTGAAGGCAGTGGAAGTTTATCCAACAGATCTAATATGTTACTGGCATGCAGGATTTACATGCATAGCATCACCATTGATCATCAGAAATGAGCTAACTTTGAGGTTTCTTTATTCACTAACCGTACCAACACTAAAGAGTATTGTGCTCACCGTGACCTGGTTGAAAATTTGGTACTGTCACTAGGAAAAGAAGACAGGATTTTTGTGTTTCTGGCCCACTGTCTAGTGTCTGTTGAAAAGAATATTATCAGATTTTAGTCACCAGCCGTTTTCTCTGTGGATCTGATCTGTTTTTTGCGTTGTAGCTCAGTGATTCAGCTTTCATTTTTTATTAATACAATATTTATTTTATTGCATCATGTGTTTAATGTCAAGGCATTACTAGTAAATACTTGTGTTTGTGAAAATGTTTTGTTTTAAGACGCTGTGGCTAAAGCATAATTGTTCCCATCTGTTGTATTTACGAGTTAGTTGGATGAGACTGTGAATGGGACGGCATGTGACTCAGTATCTGCATCTGTGGCTCCGGCAGCTGCCACCAGGGCAGCTCAGAGTGAATCTGGCCAGCAGCTGTCAAACGTTTTTCAGAACGGTTTATATACGGAAAGATAACTTATTTTTGGAGGTTACATTTTTTTTACTTTATCTGCATATGTTTGTGTCCATGCCCATTGAATTTTTCCTTCTTTGCTACTTTACAACTGCAAGCGTCAGTGTATTTTATTATGTGGTTAGAAACACCTTTCACTGTAATTCCAGATGGATCATTTTTGGTATTTCTCTTCTAGAAACCTATTTCTGGAGACTAATTGTCTTGGGAAAAATAGTTCAAGGTTAGTCAGATTAGGATAGAAGAAATCATTTTTCACGTCTTGCCATAGATTCTTAGTTCTATGAAAATCTCGACTTTGACTGGGCCCTTTTAACACAAAAATGCGTCTAAACCCAGTTTTCTTTCTGTATTTTGCTGAGTTTATCAGTTCTGATCGCTGCTAAGGGCAAGCATCCCAACACCATCATGCTGCCAACACCAAGTCTCAGTGTGGGCATGGTGTGTTTAGGTTTAGTGTCAGATTTTCGCTCTGTGGACCATTTTGAGTTTAGGCCATAAAGTTAAATGTTGGGCATCTTCTGCCACGTTTGCTGCGTGCCCTACATGGATTTTGGAGAAATGACACACATCGCTGATGGAAAACTTCCTATAATGGTTTTTTTTCAGCAATGCTGTTCTTCTTGACACCCTTGTGTAATGACCAGGTTTTTAGAGCGAGCAATAAAACTTTGGTTCCATGGTTTAGCATCTCCCCAGATTTTAATCCCATCAAGAAAGTGTGGCCAAACCTAAAAAAGCAAGTGAAGAAAAACAAATTGTGAAAAACTCAAAGCCCTGAGAAAGTAACAGTGGGTCACTGCAGTCAAGACTTGACCTATAAACTGCAGAAGAAGGAGAAATGTGCTCAGTTAAAGCAGAGAGACTCTACTGAAAAACCATTTTGACTGTATTTTTCTAATGAATGATAATTAGCTAAAACGGAAAGAAGCACACTGTTCGGTGTCCACATATTTGTATTGCATTGAATAAAATCTGATTCGTCCTGCTTTCCCCTGACCTTTGCCCTGCTTTGGAGAGTGTTTCTTACTAACAGCAGTGCATTACTGAAAGTCTGCTCTCATTTTCCAGAAAAGAGTTCTAACTCGCTGCTTGTACAGTCTTTGACTTGTCATGCTCTAACCTCTCTATTTGTTTTTTTTTTTTTTGTCTTCTTCTCTTCTCTCGGCTTCTCTGTCTTCCGTCCTGCTGCCACCTCTCCTCTGCTGTCCCATTTCCTGCATGCTCTCCTGGACCTCGCAGAAGACCTTAGCGGGGACGGTAAAGTTACACTGTTGTTTATCAATCTCTGTATTGTTCTTTCTTTCTCGTCCTGCCCCGGCTGCACACTGGCTGCACCCTCCAGGGAAAGGGTAGCGTGTGTATTTTGGTGTGTGGCTTGACATGATGCTTACATTCCTACATCTTTAACAAAAGCTATGTGCGCTTTTATGTAAATTTACTGTGGTTCAAGCAAAGTAGGGACAAAAAAGACAATAGGATTCAAAGTGAAGGTGTCACCTACTGCATAATTGTTGTGTAGAGCAGCATAATCAGTTCTAATATCAGATATTTTATTTTATCTGTTCGAAAATGAAATACGACAGAGTATAAACATGTCTGCTTAAACCAAAGAAACCCACAAAAAGCAGAATTAGTAAAGTCACAATAGCTCTGTTAAGGTTTCCCTTTCTCTCAAGAAACAGACATTCAGACAGCCACACACAAAGCAGAATTTGCAATCTTGAACCATTTACGCTTGTGCACACATAAGGACCAGAGGAGGGAGAGGTTTGCTGGATTGTTGGTGCATTCCTGGCTATAAGGAGCTGGCTAAATCATACACACTTAGACACAGAAACATGTTAATTTTCTCTCATCCAAGCTGAAACGGACTGAAGAGAAATATTCATCGCTGCTTAGAATGCGTCTCCAACTGAGTAAGACTAAACAGCAGTCAGCTCAATGAAAACAAACCCATTTAGCTAAAAAAAACAAGTGTATAGTGCATGTCGGAAACTATGCAATAGTTTGGAAAAACTGAGACAATTATAAAGCGTTGCTAAAACGTGGTTGACTCTTGTTTATATGTCTTTTTACAAGCTAGTTGCTTTAATTTGACTTTCATCAGTGATCATTTATATTGTCTATAGTTAGCTGAGGTAGATAAGCTCCTCCTCCACTTCACACCTACTCACAAACTCGGCTTTCAGACATCTTAGAAAGACAGTAAGGAAATTAAGGTGGATTTAAATGAGCAGATAGAGGTAATAGACAAATATCAATTTGCTTACATGTCTATTTGACATAAATAAATTAATGTGGTTGTACTTTTTTATGCTTTGTTTATACTGATCAATTATGTCTTAACAAATGGTGAAAGGAATGTAGTGGTCCAAGCAGACTATTGGAACATAGATACACAAACTTCTGAGGCTCGAATTTAAATTTTGAATTGATTTTGTAACTCACTTCTTTCTTTAGATTCTTCTCTTTTCTTTTTTTGTTACTAATTGCTGACTAAGGGTCAGTTTTAAACTGCAACGTCAGCGTTTAAAATAGAAACCGTTATGTCGCTCAGGTAAGTCTACAAGTCTTTGTTGCAGTAGCAAGATAAAGTCCAACCTATTCACCAGATCAAAGGCTTTTTACCGTTTCTATTTTACCAGAAATTTCCCTAAATATGTCAAAAATAAATGAATCGTTTATATAAAACCCTGGTCTAACATGCAGCAGCTGTATCTTAGAAACATGCCCACTGAGGTTTTTGTTGCATCTAAATGAGCCATTCCTCATTGTGTTGCTTGTTCTGCCTGGCCTGCCTCATTTAACAGACCACTACTTGTTATTTCACATGTTGCTCTTTCTGAGAGTCCTCGAGACAGAATTCAGCCACAGCAAGCTTATTTCGCATAAATTAGTCCGACTCCAACTGAGCCTGATAAATCCCAAGCAGAACTGTGAGAACTTTCAGGACAGCAGATGTTCGACTCTAGTTTCCAACAGCTGAGTCTGCACGCTGATTTTATTTTAAACACCACCATCTGGTTAGACTGACTGGGCCCATCTTTTGCCTCCTTTTTCCCTGCTGGCTCTGCTCTTATCCTCTCCCTCTTTCTATCTGGTCTTATCTGCCTTACTTGTCACTGATTTCATCCTAATTCATTTTTTCCCCCAACTGTTTTAGCTCTCGCTCCAGTTTCTCCCTCATTTCTTTCTTTTTTTTTTTCCCTCCTCTCTCTCTACTCCTCCTCCTGCTCCTGCTCCACCTCAGTAACTCGCTGCTATCCAGCTGCTCTCAAACAGACAGATATTCACAACACATGCTCAGCTGACACAATCTGCCAAGCGTTTGTGTGTGTGAGAGAGAAAGGGAGGGTGTTACTTTAAGCCGGACTTGCTTCACTTTTGCTTTCTCTGGTTTTGTGAGTCGTAATGTGTGCCAGTTGTAGTATTCTTATATTCTTCTATTTCTAACCTTGCAGAGACCGACGACTATGCAGAGATAGTTGATGAAGAGGATACGTACACCATGCCCTCAAGTAAGTTTTGTTTCTTTTTCCATCTTCTTTGCTTGATGTCTATCAACTGAAGAAATGTTTTGTCTTCAAACTAATGCTACGTTTGCGTATCTGTCAAATCCTTCCATTTCGTTTTGCAGCCTCATACTCGGAATGTTGTGTGAGTCGTTTCCATGAAGCACGCTCACAACAACATAATAAGTTGCTATAAACCACAATCGGTCAGAGCGCCGCTGTAGAATTTAGGCCGGTTTTTCCGATTTCTATTAACAGCAAAGACATTAGTTGGAGGTTACAAATCATAGACTACAGATGTGGTTCCTGGAGACATGTGACATATCCATTCAGATGTCCATAAAAACCCTCAATACGTTGGTGTGCTTGGCTGTACTTCTGTTTGTAACCGCTGCTGGAGCTCTAGGTTCAAATATCTTTTAAAGTGGATGTCTTGGCCAGTACAAGTACTTATGTATTTAATTGCAAGGGTATCTTTAAAACTAGACTGCGTTCTTCTGTCTTGCTATATTTATCTTCCTTTGTTTTGTTTTGGGTTTTTTTCTTCTTCTTCTTTAGTTTTTTTTTCCGGTTACTTCCTCTAATCAGGATTTCTTTGGACATGTAGCATTTTTCCGACTCCGTTCCTGAGCTTGTATACGTTTTCATGTCAAACTGTCGGCTAAAGTGGCTAAAGTTACAACATGTGTAAAGCTGTCCAGCTTTTTTAACCAGTCTGCACCTGTATTTTGTATGTTTATTAACCAAATGTCAGATATAAGAAGTGTGTGTGTTTTCTGAGCTTTTTTTAACCTTTATGTAGCAGCCTGGCTCTCCCCCCTGTCTCTTCATCTGTCTTTCTTCCTCTTTTTTTTTCCCACCGCCAACACAGTGAGCTATGGAGTAGTTGAAGGTAAAACTACCCGCCTCTCTTGTAATATCCCAATGAAATGCGTTTGTGGTGCTTTCTTTTTCCAGGCCCTATTAGCTTCATCATATAGTTAAACCATTTGGTGTTAAAAGTGTTCCGCTTTTTCAGATTTTCGTATTGCTTATTGAGGCCACTAAAATGTATTGATGCTGAAATAGTGCATTTGTCTGGGAATCACTCTCAATATTTCTTTTTTCCACAGTTGGAGCCTGGAAAATAGCATTTTATATGTTTTATGCGGGTTCTGGTCATTTCGGCCCTTCACCAGTTTGGGTTTTGCATGTTTCCTACCTGAAGTTATCAGGTACAAAGTGTGGGATGTGCACCAGCCATGTGTCAGTTCAGACCCACTTTGGGTACATTTTGTACCTGCTTTAAAAACATTTTTCAACAGTCTGGAACTAGGTCGTCTGATTATAATAACATCCACCAGGAGGTTGCTAGGAACTACCTTGGTTTGGTCAGGGGTCTTAATCTGTCATATTTTATGCTCATCAACAGACTGGTCTCTTCTCTGGTTTTTGTAAAATTTTGATGGGCTAATACCGATCTTTATCTGATACCCTTTCCAAACTATAAATGTCAAGTTGAACTGGACTGTGGTTCTTTAATTGGCTCCAAACTGCCAAAGAAAGCATTAAAAATAGTGTTTTAAGGGATTTAGTAAAGATGCCAAAATTCATAGAACGCTTTAAGGTCTAGTCTAGGATATCCCTTTCCTTTTTTTTTTTTTTGCAAGGCAAAGAGCTGTAGATTTTTAAATGAAGCTGATATAAAAGCGTCAAAAAGTAGCATGTTTAATAATTTGTGAAACCTGATTATGATTCAGGCTGATTCAGAGATAATACATTGTACTTAAAATGTCTGTAAGTTTTAAAAAAAAACAAAACAGAAATCAATATGAAGATTTGAGTCTGCGAAAATCTTGATAAACCTGTCACATATGCATTTATTAGAGAAAATAGATTCTTCCCTCAACTCTGAGATTTTCTAAAACTGCTATGATGCTAAATGCATTGGGATTCTGTTCTTTGGCCAACCTTCCTGTTACTTGCTTCGAGTCTTGTTCTCTCACGCGGTATGAATTGCAGACATGGCTCATTGCAAAAAAACAAACAAAAAACATCTGTGTTTTCTGTCATTTCATTTGAAACCCTTCTCTGATATTTAAAATAGATTCGGTCAGTTATTGCATTGAGTTTGACTTCTGAAAAGTACGGTGTATTCCCTGTAATATATCAAAATCTACAGACACTCTTAAGTTTCAGTCAGTGGGCATGAACTGGTTGGTATGTGGGTACAAAGTGGGCTTTTTGGGTAACATGGTGGTATTGATTGGGGAAGGAGCGAACTGACCGGGTGCCGTTTTAAACTGAGTTTGTTTCTCGTGTTTTTGGAGGCGATCTGACTGAATTTGGTCAACTAGATTTCTCAATGAGAGCCAGTCCATGAAAAACAGCTCAGGTCGTGGTTCAAAAACACAATTTCAGAACATCAAGTCTCTTCAAACTTCAGAAGTGATGTAACTGCTCTGTGTTTGTGTTGTTTGGTGGTTTGGTTCTCATTGCTCCATCGTTTGGTCTAATGTCTTTATTTACGATTGTGGTTGTGTCAGTTCTCTGTGGCTTCTTTCATGTTTGAAGCAATATTCATTTCTTGTAGCAGTATGGATTAATTGCTATAAATCTTTTAAGAAGGAATGTGTTTTGGCACTTTTTAAGCTGTTTGTCTTTAAAGATACAAAAGCAGCAAGTTTTTGAGCCAGTGCATTGTGAAATATTTGCTTCACAACATCCTGATTAAGTTTTCTGCTATCCCCCAGGCAGCTTGACCTTTACAGAAGCAGAACTGAAATGTCAACTTTAGTTTGAATGTCGAGGACTGTGGTTTTAGTCTCAAACCTTAGAGTTTCCTTTGAATTTTAGTGGTATTGTAAAAAGACAAAGACCAGGCTAAATACACCACATCTGTTTATTAGTCAGAGGAAAATTACATTTGAGTTTGTTTTCAAAATGCTTTCACTTCAGAGCACTCCAAGGGTATTATCTTCTCTGCATGAAGAAGTTCTAATGATGATGAAGGTGGTTTGGTTTGCATGTTTTAGAACATTTGTTTGAGATTTTCTCAGTCTGTGATGCGAACAAAGCTTTCATTTCTGTTAAAAGACTCAGGAGACGTTGATTATAACCAGTGAGTACGTTTTACCTCACAGGGCAACAGAAAGGTTTCATCATTTTATAGTACTGGGGAAGATGTGAAAGCCTTTTATCGGTTATTCAGGTCTGACCTTTTTCTTAAAAAAAAAAAAAAAAAAAAAAAACTTTCTTTGCTCTTTTCTCATGTTCCCCTCTCAGCACGGGATTATGAGATCCAGAGAGACAGGATAGAGTTGGGTCGCTGCATCGGAGAGGGTCAGTTTGGCGACGTTCACCAAGGAGTCTACAACTGCCCGGTACGTTGAAATGTACACACACAAACGGAAATGGGTTGAATAAACACTAATATCTTTAAAAACACGTCTGTCTTTCTTTCAATTAAATGAACAATAGTTCGAAGAGGGGGAAGCAAATATTAACGACTACATTACTGAAGCTTAATGTTAGTCTGCTTTAGCCAGGTCAAAACTAGCTTGAGTTTTTTGGGCTATCCAGCTGTGTTCAAGTTGAACCTTTCAACAAAACTATTCCTGCTCAGGTGATTTAGTTACAGTGAGAATCCAGGATCCGCCAAGGAGGAATTTTATCAAATAGAAGATGCCGGAAAGAGTCTGTTTTTGATTCCAAGAGGTGGAATAATAAAGATGAAGGACTACCTCTGAATTCTTCAACATCATTTCAGATTAACAGCAAAATGTTTGAAACTTTGACCCATTTTGTCTGTTTCCCCAATGATGCTGGATTTTGTTTATGGATCCAAAAAGTGTGTCACTTTCTGCAATTTGGCAAGAAACAAAGATATCCTCACATACCTCGTATAGATTTCCTAAAATTGTGCAGCCCTCATTAGATACAATACATAACTATAACATCAGCTGTTTATTGTGTGATCATTCCACCTGAAAAGTGAAAAGTTAAAGTCTTTCAGCCATAAATTAATACAAGCCCGTAAGGGTCTGTCTGTTTGTCCGTCCTGCTCATAAATACTTAACATCAAAAACCTAAAGCTAAAACAATATCTTCTTCACCTCAATTTGCATTTACAACTTTAAAGGACAGTTGTTAAGTGATGCTCATGTATTTCAATCTGCTATCTGGTGTTCTGTGCGTTCCTCAGGACAAGCCGCCTCTGCCTGTTGCCATCAAAACCTGCAAAAACTGCACCACAGACAGCGTCAGAGAGAAGTTCCTTCAAGAAGCCCGTAACACCGCTTTGTGTTTCTTCGTTTCCTCAGTGTTTCCTTTCAGAAGTGCTCACTCTCTTTGTTTTCCAGTAACGATGCGTCAGTTCGACCACCCTCACATCGTTAAACTGATCGGCGTGATCACAGAGAACCCGGTGTGGATCATCATGGAGCTCTGCACGCTCGGAGAGGTGTGACGCAGGCTGCGTGTTTAAGAGCACTTTGTCACATTTTTTTTTTCCTTAGTCATCCGTTAGGATGCAGATTTGCATAAACGTGCCTTTGTGCTTCTCTCTGCGCTTGTTTGTGTGTAGCTGCGGTCGTTCCTTCAGGTGAAGAAGTACAGCCTGGACTTGGCCACCCTCATTCTGTTTTCCTACCAGCTCAGTACAGCACTGGCCTACCTGGAGAGCAAACGCTTTGTGCACAGGTACAAAGCATTTTTTTCTCAACATTAAACTAAGAAAACAATGTCATATATATATGTTTTTTTTTAAATCATTAATTATGGAAGGTCCTTAATTAAAAAGGGTTTTGCATCTTGACTCATTGAAAGACTGGCATCTAGTTTGAAAATTCTTTTGGGTTTGATTAAAAATAAAAATCAATAAAAAAAAATATGCTATTCTTAGCAATAAGAACCAGATTTAGAGTTGTTTCAGTCAGCCTAGGAGATTTGTGTTCAACAAAGTTTGCTTATGTATAGAAGTTGATAGATGTGTTTCTCCTATTCACTCTAAAATGAAAGAGAATGCATAAAAGCTTTTTATTAATAGACAATTTTGTGCTCTGTCTAACATTTCCTGTTGTGAAATGTAATTTTTTTCCAAAAAAAAAGTCACGAAATATAATCATTGAAAAAAGTTATTAACTTATGCTACTTATTCAGTCAGATCTTAAATTATAATCACAATGTCACTTATAATAAATCTTAAATTTCGCTTGCAAAAACAAATTAAAGAGTGTAATGTTTATAATTTGAGGATTCAAAGCTAAACACAGATGTTGTTTGTTATAGAGATATTGCAGCACGTAATGTGTTGGTCTCGTCTGTGGACTGCGTGATGCTGGGAGACTTTGGTCTGTCTCGATACATGGAGGACAGCTCTTACTACAAAGGTAATGGCATGTCCAACCATAATGAAGGGAAAATTCATCAAAGTTTTTATTGTACCATCACAAGCAGATGAGGTGTTTTCTATACAGGCTTTACACAAAAGTTTAGTTGCTCCACTAAGCACAGAAGAGCTGATATCAGTCTGTGCTGCGAGTTAGAGGAACTTTTCTTTTGCCTGTACTTTTCTACCATCTAGTGGTGACATTAGGGAACTGCAGCTCCTCCTTTAACCTACATTGTCACTGATTCCTTTCCTTTCTGAAACCTTCTGAGTATATTAATGATCGAATGTTTTTGTCTCAGCTTCCAAAGGTAAACTTCCTATTAAATGGATGGCACCAGAATCTATCAACTTCAGGAGATTCACTTCTGCTAGTGACGTTTGGATGTTTGGTGGGTTCGTCTGATATTACTCTGACAATTTTGCTCAAAGAGCAAGAGTTTAGTTGCATTTCTGATGTGTTCCAATTATGATTACGCCTCTAAAAACACATTTTAGATGTGTTTAGGCTACATGCTAAAAACTGCACCCCCTCCTTGTGTTTTCCCTTGCAGGAGTGTGTATGTGGGAGATTTTAATGTACGGCATCAAGCCCTTCCAGGGGGTGAAGAACAACGACGTGATTGGCAGGATAGAGAACGGGGAGCGGCTGGCCATGCCTCCCCAGTGTCCACCCACCCTCTACAGCCTGATGACCAAATGTTGGTCGTACGACCCCAGCAAGAGGCCACGCTTCACTGAACTCAAAACACAACTCAGGTAACATGTTTTTAGTGTGTGAAGCTTACTGGGAATAATGCTCTTTTTCCCAATATAGCAGGTTTAAATTGGACCAATGAAGTCTCGTTTTCAGGTGACTCATGTTAACTAGTTCTTTTTCTAGAAACTAGTTTGTTTCTAATTTTCTAGAAACAAGGATGGTGACGCCATCAAGTTCCTCACAAACTCAGGAGGCAAACAGTTTATTTTGAGATACGTTCTTTCACTTTTAGTCCAGTTTTATTTAAAGTTGTTACTTTTATAATATGTCGTAACAGTTATTTTGGTGGAGTGGATTTTCTCTTCTTCTGGACTCTCAGTCCAGATGGAAATGGTGCCTCCCTGTAGAGTGGCTGAATTTGTTTTACTTACTTTTCTGCTTTATGTTTGGTTCACAGTGTAGTTACAAGAGGCCTAAATCTGACCTAGAGCTGATTTTTTTCTTCAATTCTGACCCAGACTACTTTCATTTTTGATCATTTAGATGCATGTCAGGTTTATTTAGGGAAGGTTCATGATGGAGGTTTTGTATCATTACACACTTTTCCAAAAATACCTGGAATCGAAAATCTATCAGTAGATTACCTAGATTGTAAACAACTCTCCCTGTACTATTAAATGTTCGGGTGTGATTAATTAATTGTTCTTTAATTTCAGCCTTTGTCTTGATATTGACTTTTTGCAGCTGTTGCCGGACCTCAGAGCTTTTCCAAGCATGTCTCTAGATTTAAATTTTAATAAACAACAACTTATCATTTTCATCAACTTCAAAAATGCATCAATGCAGATGTGAGTCATCGAGAAAATGCAGTCACCGTACTAGATAAATTTTATGTTTTAGCCTTTTGATCGAGTCTTTTAGTATTTGTCTGGAACCGCTCTTGAGCCGTATGTTTTGTTTAATTCATTAATAAATAAATATAAGCAGGCTGAGTTGGTTTGTGGGAATAAAACAAATAAATAAATAAATATGTGTGCTGTTATTATTCTTATGATCTTTGCAGTGCTATACTGGAGGAGGAGAAGGGTTTACAAGAGGAGAGACTGAGAGAGGAGATGAGGAGGCAGGTCACCGTTTCCTGGGACTCTGGAGGTTCAGATGAAGCTCCACCTAAAGTAAGACTTCACATTTACCGTTTTTCTCTCTTCTGCTGCTGCTTCCTGTTTCTCTGAGGCATTTGAACATGATGACAAACTCCAGTCTACTGGTATCTTTCTGTTTTCAGCCCAGTCGACCAGGCTATCCCAGTCCTCGCATCAGTGGAAGCTTCTTTTCCACCTCCCAACACAACCCCTTCCAGGTAAACCAAACCAGGATCACACTAAAAATAATGAATTTAGTAAGTAATACAATGCTGCTTGAATTGGACACAAACCTCTTAACTTATTACTGTTTATCTTCTGTTGCGCTTTGCAACTTAAAACGTGTGCAAAGCCAAACGGTTGCTATGGAAATTTGGTGACCCTAAGAAGCTGGTCTTTGCTACACTTAAATAGCATAACATGAACTTTGAATATTTGTTTTATACATTGTGACTTGTTTTAATCGTTTTATCTGTTCTTGACATAAAGATAAACTCACATCAACCTCACCTGAGTTAGGAAAAACACTATTTGCTTCCCTAAAAGTTGACAAGAAAGGAATGTCAATGTTGGCCAGACTAAAAGTCATCAAAAAATACTTTAAATATGTTTGGAACTACAAATAAAACTTCATAAAATATTTTAATCATATTAACACTTTTTCTGAACCTTCACTACATAAATCACTTATGTATATTATCAAATTTAAGCAATAAGACAGTTATCAGAGGCACACAAATAAATGCAGGGATTTATTTACCTGCAATAGTTTCTGATAAAAAAAGCACATCAGTTCACGTCCATACTGTTGAGGTGTGAAGGTGTCTGGCTGAGGGGCTGTTACCCCTGGATTGACACAGTTCAGTGTAACTCTATGCTGCGTGGATCAAAACAAAAAGAGACAGAGGAGAGCAATGAATTCTCTCAATCCTCTCCTCGTGAACGGAGCAGACAGCAGGCATTTCCTGTTGTGCTAAAAGCTGCTCACACATGGCCACGCAGACACAAATCAAAACCACTGCATTGTCTCTATGGCAAAAAAACAACTCTCGATCTTATTTTTATAAAGAATCTGAGTATATACTTAGTTACATACAAGTCCACAGTCTTCAATTGTTGTAAAGGCGACCTATTATAATTCCTTAAGCAGATTAGGTTAGGTCTTTGGGCTGCATAAAACATGTTCATTAAATTTTTTGCCCCAAATAAATCCTTCTTAGACAATAAGATTTTAGTTTGCTCAGTTCTGCCTATATTGAGCTCCGTCCAAATTGAGCTGTTTTAGGGCGTCTTGTAACTTTAAATCCAAATAAGCTGTGGCTGGCCACGCCCCCAAACCCAGCGTTTACACTCCCATGTGGAAATGGCTGCAAAGATATGCACAATTTCGCAACCATACGTCTTTGAAAAGCATTAATAGAGCCTCCTGCACAGCCAAAAAGAATGCAGCAAGTGGTTTTGGAGATGGTATGTCAACAACACTTGTCTTATCCAGCAGCCATTATGCAGCGAATACAGCAGTAAAACCAGCTGGACAAATAGGTGGACAGCTATGATTCCTAAGTGACAGACTTGTCTTAGAAACGGCTTGTTTTCCAGTCGCCAAAAATTATGAATTTATTGCCCCCCCCCCAAATTTTTTTTTCAGAAATGGAAAAACAAAAACATGCAGAAATCGAGTTAATGGCTTGATCTCATCCAGCCATTAACTTTACAGCGACCACTCCTTCTGAGCCAGCAGTGGGCAGATGACTGCTAATGCTGAGTTTCTTTATGCCTAAAAGAGAGTATAATTCACACAATAAAACGAAACATTTCCTGTCTCTTCCTGCCTCCAGCCGTCGCCTGGTGGTGTTGGAGGAGTCGGAGGCAGCTATTCCCCTTCTGATTTGTGGAATCAGCTCAGACCTGAACATGCACCACTGTGGAACCCAAATATGGAGGTAAAATTGAGCTGCTTATGTCCTCAATTAGTAGGGACAGAAGCCATTGGTGTTTTTTTTTTTTTTTATGTCTTCAGAGTATCCTTAAAAAGTCTTAAATTCATCTAGCTAATAATTAAGGCCTTCAAATGTCTTAAACTAATTTTTAAAAATGTAATACGTTGATCCCAGATCTTCCATTTTGTCTTAAAACTATTTTGTTTTTTTATTAAATGCAGGACTTTTCTGTCAGGCAAACGGTGGAGTTGCTCGGACACATCTGCATTAGTTTCTGTGACTTGAGGCAATTAAAGCTAGTGCTAACTAGCTGCTAAGATAGCCTTCTAGATTGCTAGCTTGTGTCTGTCGTGGAAAGGTGAAAATTTATGTTCAGTTGGTTGAATGACATTCGTTTTCACCATTGGCTCACTTCTGCTGCCAACCCAAACGAAGCTATGCACATTTTGTACAAAAATTTTAAAAAAATAAAAAATAAGGTCGGTACCATGAGAGTTAAGGCTGTAGAGATTGGTATGCAGTGTAAGAAACACAAAGCCGCTGCCAATAGTCACAAAACGACCCCAGAAATTTCACATTTTTTGTTATTCTATTTAATTCAAAAATACTTTATTAATCCCAAAGGGAAATTAAATTAAATTATGATGGATTATAGCAGGATTCCCCAGCTGTTCCCTGTACTTAAGAGTTTCTTTGGTCTTAAATTTTATTCAAGGTAGCATTAAAGTGGCTTTAAATCTGGGCAAAAAGATTTAAATCCATTTTAAAAGTCTTGCTGAAACATGCAGATATCTTGGTCCTATACAGGTCTAAGTGCTGCATTATGCTACTGCTTTTAGCATGAGTGTTAATTGAACATTTACATATCATTTGATTCTATAAAAGTTGCTTGAATCTGAAGATAGTTTTACCATGACGTAAATCTTCATTTTATGTCTTATTTATGAAGTGATCTTGAAATATTAAATGTCATTTTGGAACATCGCAGTATATGCTAGATCCGATTCAGCCTCCTTCTCTTTTCAGTCGCTACCTGTGAACTAAAAGCTGACCATATCTTTTTTTTTTCTGGTTTTCTGGTCTTGTTGTTCTCCAGGAGAGACTGGATGTGAACCAGGCTCTGATGGAGGAAACGCTGATAAAGCAGCAGCAGGAGATGGAGGAAGACCAGCGGTGGCTGGAGCAGGAGGAGAGCCACATGGTAATAAAACTCACGCAAAAAGCAGAGTTTATCTCAACCAAAGTGAGAGTATCTGATCATAACCGTTTGTTTTCACTGTCAATCTGCAAGAATACAAAATATTACCCAGACAAGAATAAAAGTTAGATGAGCTTTGATTTTCACATTTGTTATTCAGATTAGAAATTGTCCCAGACTTTGTCTGTTCACACACCTAGTGGGATGTTGAGAGATAAAACAGAAAACAATGTAAGACACCAGAGAAATGAGTTGGGTTATAAAACAACATCCCAAACTTTGAAAATAACCAAGTTCTGCTGACATAACCTCTCAGAGAATCTGTTCTTTATGAAGTAGCAACGATGTCAGAAGAGAGTCCTGTTCATCTATCTATGATAGGATGGTTCATGTCAACGGAGATCAGTGATAGAATGGTCTAGTTAAAGCCCTCAATCTGTGAACATACCCACATGAGATAGTTTGCAAAGCAGAGGAAGGAAAGTTTTGGTCTCTAGATCAGACCCTGGTCCTTGACGGCCACCGACCTGCAACCTGTGGATGCATCTCTGCTCCGACACACCTGGATCAAATGAAGGGCTGAAAACCAGGCTAACATGCCGAAAAGGAAACTCAGCCTCTGGATTCGTGTGTGTTGGCAAAGAGAGCCATCCAAAAGTAGCAGACACTTGTGTTGGCCTGCTACATACAAAGAAAAGCTTGTGATCACAAAATGTGACATTCGTTGGGAAAAGAATCAACCGGAAAGATTCAGAAGCAAAACAAAACCAAAAAAATAAGGATCCATTTTATCTGCAGAGATTTGTGCCGGCTGTTTTTGCCAGTAGAGCTTCAAAATATCTTTTTCAGATCGCTAACCTGGCTTTGCTGTCCAGGTTTGATTTATCTCATCAGACAGTAAAACCGTCCGAAAAGCAGCCAAAACACAATCTTTTAACAGCTCTGTTTTTCTACTCTCCTCATTTCTTCTCTTGATTTGATTGGCTGTCCTTTGGGTTTTCAGCCAGATATGGACCTGAATGACAGAAGGCTCGTGTCCTTTCCCTCCGTCTTTCATTTTTCACCCTACGCATGTGTTTGACCTGCTCTTCATGTCTCAATGAAATCTATTTGGTCACTCAGAGCAGGTCAAAATTTTGGTATTTAATTTATCTGTGGTTTCCTTTTAGACAGTTGGGAAAACATGTTTTTATACTTCACATGTTGGAAGGAAGGCTCGTCTTCTGTCTGTCTCAAGCCTTAGCGTATCCAGAAAACCCAGACTGCTAACGTCCTCATAACTGAAACACAAACCCAAGAGCAGAGAGCAGATGATTTATTTTTTACATACATTAACTTTGGATTATTTTCACTGGGCCAGTCTGAAATTAAATTTGGTCTTTCTTCCATTTGTGTGTTTAATGTAGAAACAAATGGGATTAGCTTTCCGATGCCGTTTAATTAATGCTAAAATAAATAAAAACATTGCATAAAGATCTCAATGTGTTTCTTGCGTCCTTGTTTTCTGTCCTGCATACATTCATTGAGTTCTTCTTTCCTTGCTTTTTTGTCCTCTCTGTAGATCTGAGCCTGTGGAGGAAGGTGCTGCCTTATTTGAGCGGCATGTTCTCTTGTTTTTCCCATTTTGAACAGAGGCTAAGTGCGTTGCATCAAATTTATACCAGTAAATAAATGACGCTTTTCAACTACTTTAAGTTTGTGAAAATACAAACTATAAGATCCTTCAGTGATATTCATGCTAATGTTGAAAAAAATATTCCTCAAAGTAGGTTATTTTTTTCCCAAACAGAATAGATTTACTGAAATTCAAGATTAGATCTTTTTTTTTTCTTAAGCCTGAAAAATGTTTATTTTAAGGCATTCACCTCAATTTACCAAGCGTGTCTATGGAGTGATTGTTTTATAATTGTTCGTGTGGATTGGGATGCTGGCTGTGGAGTTTTGGTCTTACGGGATAACGAGGTTCGATGTAAAAGTAAAGGATATGTGTCGAAAGTGACACAAGGAAGAACAAAGAGTGAAAAGCAGAAAGGCAAAGAGACACGTAAAATGTGAGAGGAGGACAGAGGGAGGGAGGAAGGAAGTGGGATTGGCAGCAGCAGCGCAGAGGGAGGAATGAGGGAGATTCAGGGGGATGGAAAGAGTGGAAAGGAGGGAGGGAGTAACAGCTGAAGGAGAGAGAAAGAGAGTGATGCAGTTGGATCGTTTCTTTTCCAGGATTTTGTCTCTGCGTTTCAGTGGAACTTTTCGTTCTCTGGAAAAAAAACAAAAAATCCTTTCTCCGTCTCTTCTTTCCCCTCTGACTCAGTTTTTCTTTCTCTCTTCATTTATTTTCTCTGTCTTCCAACCCCTCTTGTGTTTTACTCCTTTTTTTTTTTTTTTCCTTCATCCTTCTTTCTCTGACACTTTTTGTTCCCATCCCGACTCTTCTTTCGATGGCCTCTTCGTTCGGTCGCCCGTCTTCTTCACGCTGTGTTCTGTCAGGATGCATCTCTTCAAGGCGTGCTTCACCAAAACGGTACTGGGCCAGAGAGAACAGGGGCTTGTCTCTCTGACCACAGATTTTATTTTGGAAATAAGAGATGCGTCGTTACTGGATCTCGTAACGCTGACACTGCACTCGGTTTGCAGCTACCTGTTGAGATATGCCACTTTCTGCCGCTCGGTTTGGATTGTTTCTTGTTTCCAGATTGCTGATCAGAATGTCTAAATGTGTACACCTTTAACATAAACATTTTTTTATTATTATTATTATTGTTGAAATTCATAGAGCGATTAATTATTTCTGCTGTTTTACTAAGTGCGTGCTAAATTTGAGTGTTTCTTTCTGCAGAAACCAGAGTCCAGGAACAGCAGAGGCAGCATTGACAGAGAAGAAGGCATTCTGCAGGCACCGGTCAGTCAAAAACATTTTCTGCATGAGAGCTCTGAAAGCCTGAAAGCTGTTATTAATAGAGCAACAGGTCAATCGGGTGATGTGGATTTGCAGGAGAAAGAGAGAAGTGAGGAAAACAGAGGGAATGCTTTCATTCATGGGAAACAGAGAAAACAGACAGCAGGGCAAGCAGAGAAAGTATTTCTGTCTGTGTGCTGCGAAGGGCACTGCCTACATACCAGCCGCCTAACCACAGAGCACCATGGGAACGTTAAATCCAGAAGGACAGCGTGTTTATGATAACTCTGAATCTGCTTTTCGAATGTCTTATTTCACTTGAAAAGTCATAAGCTGCCTACATTAAAGCTGGCTCTGTTAGAAACATGAAACTGTATCCTAACACTAAGTTCTGTGTGCGTGTGTGTTTGTGCGTGTGTGCGTGTGTGTGTGTGTGTGCGTGTGTGCGTGTGTGTGTGTGTGTGTGTCTGAACAGGGAGGAAGTCAACATATCTACCAGCCTGTTGGGAAACCAGGTACACAAAAAGTTTCATTCCAGTCTGAAACATTCTGATTCATGAGCATAAAGTCAAAAATGCTCTAAATTTAGTGTAAATTAACTAAATCTGTTGGATATAACACACTTACTGCTGTTCTGTCATTATTACTTTTTACATACCCTTTATTATAAAAATTATCTTTGAGTTATAATCTTCTTTTTCATCAGAGAACATTATTGTTAATTATTGTTTCCTCAAAATCCTCCATGTCAAATCAAGTCAAGGGATTAATCTGGAATGATTTAATGAATGGTGCATGAAGAACAACATGAATGTGTTGTAGAATGAACAAATGAATGAACCAACGAATAAACGCATGGATAAATGAGTCTATACCTGCATGAGTACATCAGAGAATTAACAAACGAATGAATAAATGACTGGGTAAATAAAGGAATGATGGAATTACTCAATGGTTTGAGACTTTAAAGAATGACTGGATGTCACTTGCATGCATGGACAAATTTATCTTTGCAAAACTGAAAGACTGAATGAATGGTGGAATCAAAAATTGGACGAATGTGTAAAAAAATAAATTCATACACCCATGGATGAATGCATGAATGAACTGAATCACTTAAGCTAGACTGTAAAGAGAAATTCTATATAAACTCAGATGAAATACAAATATGTAAAAAAGCCAGAGAATCTATCAAAGTGCTAAATTATTCAGAAAATGATGACACTATTAATGGACTTTTAATGCAAGTTTTAATGGAACTGTGCATTAAAAGTGTTATTATTTACAGAAAGACACTTCTTGACAGCAGTTGCAAACATTCATAAAGACGCTTTCATCTTCACGGCCGGTGTGACGTCATGTTCATAACGGTGTCATGTCAGTCTTATGCAAATCAAGTGTTACCACAATTCATTACAAATAAATACTTGCGTCACACAACGTGCAGCTTTCTTTGTTAAGACGGGCAGTTAAAGGTTTGGGATATTTTGAAATATGTGAATGTGATCAGTGAGACTGAGGCTGTTTCTGCAGAGCATGTAGCCCCTCCCAAGAAGCCGCCCCGTCCTGGAGCTCCTCTCACCAACCTGGCCAATCTGAGCCCAGTGGACAGCTACAACGACGGAGTCAAGGTACGCATGAACGCAAAATAACTGGACATTTGGGGGGGAAATAAGATCCAGATTATTATTATTTTTCATCAGAATTAATTGAAGCTTTTTGTGAAATTACTTGACATTGTGCTTTGCCTTGTCATGTTCACCTTTAGTTGGCTTTGGCTCTAATGTGCTTTCCTTTTTCTCTCCTCTCTCTTAACTCTCTTCCTCCTCTTCAAACCTTTTTCTACTCATTTCTCTCATCTATTTTTTCTTGTCACATGTTCCTCTGCATCCTTTCATCCATTGAATCACATGAGTACTTGCTTCTTTTGTTTTTCGCACCATTCACTACAATCCCTTCCAACTCAAACACACCTTCATAACTGCCCATAGCCGTGGAGGGTAAGCAGATCTGTGTGTGTGTGTGTGTGTGTGTGTGTGTGTGTGTGTGTGTGTG
>VMRN01000014.1:5839882-5865431 GCA_010277015.1 Poeciliopsis turrubarensis | reverse complement strand
GTGTGCGTGTGTGTGTTACCATTCTAGAGTTAGTTTGCTGATAGTTACCATCACCTCCATCCTTAACATGTGTTACTGATAGTGATTTCTACACCAGAGGGAAATTAAAAGAGCAGGACAGAAAACATTTAATTCGATTTTCATTCAAACTTTTGAAGCAGTATGTCATCTCAGCACCATTAGCATCGGATTGCTGCATAGGCATAAATCCTGGGGGCCTCCCCAATCTTGGAAAAGTCTAGAATTGTCCCCAAGAAAAAATCATTAAAGAGACGTTCGCATTTAAATAATGTCGATATGAAAAAGCGAAAGAAACAAAGAACGAACTAAATGTGCCATTAATCTCAGAAAAAAAACAGAATTAATGTTTAAGTCCCCCCCCATTGTTTGAACAATGGTTCAGTCCAAAATGTAGGAGGAGCAACTGCAGCTCTGAAGAGCCACTGAACTGATCAGTTAGCTGTTAGCTGTGGCTAACGCAACAAACATAAAACCCTCCAGGAAGTAAATACTTGAAACAAAAGACATGTAACACCTTTTATTTACTTTCACTGCTCATTAAGAAGAAACACATTAACAATAAAGATCAGACTGCAGTTTGTTATTTTCTCACTTTGAATCTTGATAAGCTGCTTCATTAGCAAAACTGCTACACTACTTCTATAAACCGAAGCTTTTTTTGTCAAAGGTAGCAAACATCTCATTTATAAACAGATAAAAAAAGTTATGCCTTTATTTCTCACTGTCTTCAATGTAGAGCCTTTAAAACCACAAAATAAAATCTGAATATTTTTATGATCCCTTGTACTTTAAATGTTACATTTAAGTTATGATACTCCCCAGATATTCATTTCTATCTACCTGCTAATTTTGTCACCCAGGACATGCAAAACTAAAAAAGGCTTAAAAATAAAGCAACTTAACAAGTTATAATTTAAACAGCCCATAACTTGTATTGGGAGCCATTTCAATAAATCAAAGTTTATGAGGTATTTTATTAGAGCAGTTACTTATTAAAGCTTATTTATGTAGAACCTTGAATTTTTATAAAGGTGTAGCCGAGATTTGATCAGTCAGACTGAACAAAACTCGTATAGAAGCAACATTTTAATTTTAGTTTTACTTCTCAACAGGTTGCTTACTTAGAAAAACATGTTTGATATGCATTACTAGTCATTTTTGGACCTTAAAAACTTTTTGAATCATATTTTATGTTACATTTCACTGTAACTTTGCTGCCCCCCACCCAAATTTGGTTCTTTTTGATCCACCCCAATAATGAGATGGGATTTACGCTCTTGGATTGTTGGTTTCCGTGAAGCCAAGATTCATATTGTTTTCCATTTCTGAGGTGTAAGTGTTTCCAAAAAAGAGAGCTTTTTTGTGGCAGGTGGAGGAAATCCTTATTTTTCACCTTCTCACTTTCACAAATTTCACTTTTTTTGTCGAATAGGGTTTTGTGGGGAAAGGAAAATATGTTAAATCTGTCATCTTTAGTCCTAAGTGGCCACTTATTGAATCAATGTAAAAAAAAAAAAAAAATTCTATTGATAATACGTAGCTATTTTAGAGAAGCGTACCACCTTGGTATTTTTATGTATCCGACAAGTAGCTTTGATATTGACTTAACTGCAATATCAAAGCATTGGCTGATTATTGGTGCTTTCTACTTTTAAGATTTGCAAATTTTCTGTCCTTTTAGAATGCAGGTGTAAAAATCACTTAATTGCAGGTTGTGTCATCTGAACTGGTCCAAATTAACACCTCATGTACTATTCACTCTGTAGAAATTCCATCTAATGATCACATTTAGAGCATGTTAAATATATTTTTTTTACGCATTTGCACGCACTGCCACCCAGTGTTGAGTCTCCTGTACTGCAGTCGTGTTCTCTGACCGTAGCAGTCGAAAGCTGTGGGTGTTTGAAACATTTAGCTCTTTCTTCTTAGAGGATTTCAGAAAAGTATTTCCAAGAAAAACTAACTTAATCTATTTGCTAACGGTGTGACCAACTGTTCCAGCTCCAGCCCCAGGAGATCAGCCCTCCCCCCACTGCCAACTTGGACCGCTCGAATGACAAAGTGTATGAGAATGTGACGGGGCTGGTTAAAGCCGTGATCGAAATGTCCAACAGGATCCAGCCTGCTGCGCCAGAGGAGTACGTCCCCATGGTCAAGGTAATGACCGCCTATCGACACGGTTTAGCGTAAGGAAAACATTCGAAAGTGAAATCCATCGAATGCGGATGTTTGCTTTGGCAGGATGTCGGTCTGGCTCTGAGGACTCTCCTGGCGACAGTGGATGAGACGATTCCTGTGCTGCCAGCCAGCACACACAGAGAGGTATCGGCCCAGAGACGTAGCACGAGTTGCCATTAGAACCTGTGACCATATGTTGAGTGTATGTGAATTCAGCCCCATTTACATTGTGCCATTCCAAATGACACAAAAAAAAAGATACAATTTTTAGCCTTCATGCAAATTGCTACGTATGAGAAGATTAACCTTCCACATTTACATGCACATAAATTATTGGAATATACAACCGATTGCAATAAAACTGCGTCGCTATTCAGAATATTCTGATAGGATTTAGCTCAAATGGAATTAAATTGTTACCCATTGATAATCTGAATACATTTCAATCAGATCAAGGAATTAAGTAAAGGTTTGAGAGCTAAAATGCAGGCAGTTCATAAAGAAAACCCAAGTGAGGTTGCTAAAAAAGTTGAGCGGACGTTCCCTTTTCAGTGGGACTTTCACTGAAAATCCCAATAAAATGTATCTCGCCCGGAACGCAGCTGGAGATAGGCACCAGCAACTCCCGACCCCGTTAGGGAGAAGGGTGACGGAAAATGGATGGATGGATGGATGTATCAAAGTTTCTGGTTTTTATGTCACCAAATGTTTAGGAGATTCATATTTTAAGGCTGTTTGAGCAGGCAGGCCATTCCTGCTACTTACATTTGTGCGCTTTGCGCTCCAACAGATTGAAATGGCCCAAAAGCTGCTGAATTCTGACTTGGCCGAGTTAATCTCAAAGATGAAGCTGGCGCAACAATACGTCATGACGAGGTGAGGACCAGCGGGATGCAAGTGTTTCACTCGTTCAAGATGTTTTTTATTGTCATTTTATGTGGAGTCAGATTTTATAAGTTGTGTTTGTTCTGCACAGTTTACAAAAGGACTACAAGAAACAGATGCTAATGGCAGCTCATGCTCTGGCGGTCGATGCCAAGAACCTGCTGGACGTCATCGACCAATCACGACTCAAGATGATCAGCCAGATCCGCCCACAGTAGTTCTGGAACCAGGCACTCCAAAGAGCGCCGTGGAGGCCAGCGGACCCGAACAAGGACTGTTCGTTGGATATCTGCGATGGACAGATGAAAACAAGGGACAAATGTGTGGACAGCAGACATGACTGAAACAATCAGCCCTCATTTTCTCCTCTGAAAAGCATCCACAGCTTCCCTTCTTTCTGGAAACGCTTGCGTTTTGGTCCATTTTTGTATTTTCTACATTGTTTGCTCGTGTATCCAGAGAAAAACTTTCACCGATCAGGAAAACAAAGGATTTGAAGGACGTCACAAAAAAAGTGGAACTGAAGCCATGTTGAAAAGGACAATGAAGATGTTTTGTAATATTTTAAATGTGCTTTTGTAACTATGTTGATGTTGTCATCTGCCTTGATCATTGCAGTAGGTCCGTTAGATCTCCAGTCTTCCTTATGAACAATATATGAGTAATTATTTACAGTAGAGCTGCCCACTAAAGTCATAACATCTCATTTCCTCCGCCTCTTAAGATTGCTTTGTCTCAGGTGGCATGACAGATGGTTTGTTTTTCTTTTTTATAGCAACAGTTTTTGGGGGGTTTTTCTTAGCGAAAAAAAAACAAAAAAAAACTGCTACCTTACACTGTTTAACTTAACATAAATACTAATATACAAAGAAGGTTTATATTTAACATAAATCTGAGTTATGAACTGTAAGGAAACATGGAGAGAGGAGGCTGAGAGCGGAGCGGAGGGACAGGCAGAGAAGAGACTGTAGGACTTCCTGAGCCACACGTTTGTGATTTGACTGACTAGGGCCGCGTCATTTTCAAGCCTTGATGATGTTAAGAATTTCAAACAAACTAAAATGACCTACAGTCCTCTCACTAACATGAAGTATGCATCGCTAAATCAATGAATTACCGTCTTGTTTTTTTTTATGTAGCAGAAATGTTTCCAGTTTTGGAAAAACTGTTTTTCTCAACATAAATCATGATTATTATTATTATAACTGGCTAGAGAGCTTAACTAAAAATACGATGTTGTAAAAAGAAAATCCCCTCATGGTTGTCCTGTTTCTCTCCCTCTCCACACTGGAGTTGTTTTTGTCTCTTTCTCTTGTTTAGCATCTTTATTTCTTTGTTACCTATCCAGTTCTTTAGTTCCTCCTTCCTCATTTCTTCCCTCTCCCCTGTGCTGAGCAGTTTTCTCAGGAAGGAGACACTTGTATAGTTGCTAAACTAAGCAAATAAAACACTATTATTATTATTATTATTATCAAGAAGCATTGCCAGTTGTCTTCATTTTGCAGCTCAACCATCAAAACACCATTTTGGTGTTAAATAAATCAAACAAATCAAATCATTTGTTTGATTTATTGAAACCACATTTAGCGCTTGTCAAAGCATTTCAGTTGAGGTTAGGTCTGAGCTTTGACTGGGCCATTACACCAATTTGTTGCAGATTTGCCGCTGCGTTTTGGATCGTTGCAGTCGGTCATAACCCAGTTTGAGTTGGACTCAGCAACTACAAAATGTCCAAGTCAGCTTTGGTTTAAGTCAACCCTTTGCCAATTTCGAGCTAACAACACTGTTGTTGCAAGATGTACCTTGGCGGGTGGCAATATTTTATTCTTGGAAAAGAAAAGCCTTACCTTTTCCCATGGCACGTTCATGCAACATCAATTAGCAAAGCACCTACAAGGCTCAAGGCCAGTTATGAATGGTGTCTCAAAAAGCTAACCCAAATGAGTTGCTAATTATGGCTACTAAGTACAACGAAAATAAAGAGATTCTGCTTACGAACCAACAGTTAAACTAAATAAAATTGTTGGTTTATAGCGGGCCTTTTTATCCGTGAAAAAAATGCAATACCAGAAATTATAATTTTCTTCATAATACTTTAATTTTCCAACATTTCAGATGGTTTATGACAGCTTTAGCTTACTTTATCTAAAGGAGTAGGTATTTCTTGATTGACAATAAAATAAAAACGGTGGTTAAAATCAGTGGCGGAGCCAGAGGGGTGGCCGGGGTGGCACTTGCCACCCCTACTGCCACCCCACTGGAAATGGTAATTTTAAAATGTAATACTTATGAGATCGGCAAAGATTTGCTTGGAAAATTGTAATTTCCGACTGTCCCTGAAGGCAGCCCGATGCCCGACACTGTTCATTGGTTAAGCTGACATGTGGTTCCTGCTTGATCCAAAACACACCCGCAGCTTTAGAGTTACACCGTCGAGGAGTTTTGCAGGTATTTACAACATTTTACCGCTCAGCGGTAAGCGCTGTTAGCTTCCTAATGAGAGGCGGCACTTGTCATACATTTCTAAAAAAAAAAAAAATGGTTGTACACCGCTCGTAGTGCCTCGTTTATTATATTAGCCATGCTAGTGCTGATAGGTCGTTTTAGTGCACATGCTACCCTGTAATGTTTTATTCCATTTGGCCAGGATATATCTCCCAGATCTTCCTTGAAATGTGTGTGGTAAGAACATGTAAAAAAAACCATTGTTAAGTTTTATAATGACTGAAATGTAAGTAGGCTATGTCATATTGTGACGGTGTAGTGCGAGGCTGTAGAAGTTAGCGGTGGAGGTGGAGGTTAGCCACGCCAACCCGGAATAGAAAGGCACACCGTTGAAATATTCCACACCTTTCAATTTATTTCTCCACGTGCTGACATTAAAATCTCATACATGAGATAAAATAACGACAGGCAGCCGCATCGCATCTCGCCTTCACCAATCATCTCTACAACATGGGAGAGAAGTTCTTCCTCTGTACAACAGAACACACAAAAAGGAGTAGGCGCCCCCTTGTGGCAATACCCATCAATCCCCAGGAACCAAGCAATACAATGACTGTTACAATATGAAAGCTTTGAATTATAACCTAACTAGTTATATTAATTAATTTTAATTAATCTATTTTTAATTTGGTATTATTTTAGCTAGCTACAGAAAACTAAAAACTATAGTTTAAATAATAGTTAAAATAGTGTTGTCTCTGCCAAACAGTCATGGAGTCTAAATACCAGGCTGTCTTATTTTGTGTAGAGCCCAAATGAAGAGAAAAGGGAATATCTCCCAGATCTTCTTAAAGAGGCAAAAACCAGGACCAGACAGAACCCTGCAGCAGTGACCAACCTGGAGAAGCCGGCCAGGAGACACCAGGCCCAAGTGCATCACCAGCAGGTTAGAGGCTGTGACAGAGAGTTATTAAGTAGTAAAATCCAATAAGCCTAATTCTAAAGGTTAGCATGATGCTTTTTGCATTTTTTATTGTGTCTGTTTATGCATTTCACAATGAAGTTCCAGAGAGAGATGAGGGTGATATAGATTCAGAGTCAGACTCTGGGGAGGAAGACAGTGAAGCTGATCAAAAACCACCTTAGAACAACTGTGGCTGATGACAGGTTAAGTCATCTTGGCGTTCTCAGTGTTGAGTCAAGGAAGGCACATGGATGACTTTGTAAAACATTTTGCTTTTCCCCACCAAAATCAGAGAATTATGCTCTCTGGCTTTGAGTTTGCAGTATGTTGTTCCCATTCAAAGCTTATTTGACCATAGCAGTGTTTCTCAAACCTTTATAAATACCACCAGGGTAATGCTGGTCAGCTCTGGTGGTATTGTCTTGAAGTTTACTATTTGGAGCCAGTTTTATTTATTTATTTTTGAGAATTTGTTTTTGGTCATATTCTGGGCTCTTGAGTTTACATTTGCATGTTCACTGTTCCATAGTGCCGTTTAACGTCTTGTTTGGTCCTGGCAAATCTTTGTTAAATAAACCATTTTAATTTGAATGTGTGTGAGAAAATATTTGTTTCCTTTCGTTCATGGACCCCTCTGATAAAGCCTTGCTCACCCTTTGGCCACCCCTTGAAAAAAAGTCTAGCTCCGCCACTGGTTAAAATGTGCATTATATCGTCATACGTAGATCTTAAAGTGGAAGAGTAACATATGTAAATGATGTTTTCTGAGATGTAAAAAACAAAAACATGTTTCCGCCCGGTTTCGAACCGGGGACCTTTCGCGTGTGAGGCGAACGTGATAACCACTACACTACGGAAACCCAGTGCGGCGAATACAGGCCAGCTTAACTCTCTGAACTTTTCCCACTCATTCTCTGTGTAATGCACTGTTTGACCACTAGCAGAATTTTGGGGGCGCTGTTTCCATGTCTTCATTGTGATTTCAATAACCGCCTTGGCTGCAGATTAGGCATTTCGTTAACACATGACGTCACTGTATTAGTTTATTAGTGATAATATAACATTTATTTCATATGTAAATTTAATTTCTTAACTTTTTGCATTCATTCTCCATGGTAGTTCTTATTGCTACGCATGTAACACACATTTTTGGCCACTAGGGAGCGATGGGGGCGCTGTCTCATGTAATCATCGCGGTTTGTCTTCATTTGACTTCAGCAGTTATGAACTTCGCTTTTCATTAGCATTACAACTTGTTGATCACCAGTCTGTACAGTTAATTATTCACTCAAGTCAAGTAAAACTAAACGCTGTACTCGAATTGGCTTTCCCCTTTTCCAAATCATAATTTGGGCCACACTTGGAACGGAAACCGTAGTTTAAAGTCTTCGGTGTGGGCAACAGTGACATCTGGTGGCAGACTGGAATCACAACAACTTCTTTTTACATAGTTTCAGTTCGAATTTTGCAGCGAAACTCACACATTTTCCTACATTTTTGAATTTACACAACTTATGAGGTTGTGGCCATGAACATAGTGGGTTTACGGCTGGGTTACATCCTTTACTTGTCAGGAATGAACTATGATACTCATGCAGTCTACAGAGATGCATTTGTGATGTAAAATTTAAGACTGGAAAGTTATTTCATAACTCACTGAAAAACAGAAAAATATTAAAGCCCACAACCTTGCACCAATTTAATGCAAGGCATTTTTTCCAATCAGTGTCAGGTTTTGCCACACCTTTTTTTACTAGCTCACTCAAGATCCATTTATCATTTCAATTATTACAGTCTTAATGCATCACCTCTTAAATGCGGAAAATAATGAACCAAATAAATAAATAACAGGCACCAACACAGCAAGCAAGCAGACAGTATACTGATTTTTTGTACTTTTATTGTGTTTTCTTAAAAAACAGCCATTTTAATCAAAGAGACCAAAGCCCATGTCGTCGTCTGACTCCTCGGACTCTTCCTTCTTCTCCTCTTTCTTCTCCTCTTCTTTAGCTGCAGAGATGAACATTAAAAGTTTAGAGACACAAATATGACATTGCAGAATCTCCACTGAAAACATTTTGTCAGTCATATGCAAAAGAATGGCTTATAACACTTGGGAGAGACACCATTCTGGAATTAAAGCACATTCAAATTGTGGGAAAGTACAGGAATGTGACCACAGCCATAACATGTAAGTAAATGTTACGGTCATTTACCTGGGGCGTCACCACCAGCCGGAGCGGCTCCAGCAGCAGGAGCGCCGGCAGGGGCGCCTCCTCCGGCTCCGACGTTGCAGATCAGACTGCCGATGTCGATGCTGGACAAAGCCTATACGATGGCAGAACTCAAAGTCACTTCATTTATCCAGCTCTTCCGTCAGTCAAGTCTCAGCAGTTTATCTTAAACTAAATCATCACCACTATCTTCTTTTTGGCAGGCAGTTGAGTAAATTTTTCAGACTTAATTCTGCCACATCAGTGATCAATGGAAAGCTCATAAGATGTTTACATTCGGCCAAGTTTTAGAGATGATAACATTTAGCTGAATTAAGAACTGTTACATGAATGGTATTTCATAAATTACCAAAAGAGTTGATCATGTTTTTTAAAGTGTTACGTTCTTACCTTGGCGAACAGACTTGGCCAGAATGGCTCCACAGTGACTCCAGCAGCCTTGATCAGAGCATTCAGCTTGTCCTCCTGAACACAGGAAATAGAAACATTTTCCATTTTTGTTATTGAGCTTCATGTGGGATTGTAAAAATCAACAACACAAAACTACTTTATGACCTACGACCTGATTTAGTCCTAAATTCTTAAACAGAAGGTACCTAGAAAGCCGTTCAAACCAAGGCAAATACTATTCTACTCATCAGGACAGTCATAAAAGAAAATACGATGAAAATTTAAGGGTGACATGTGAGTGGAATAAAATGAAATTATGCCAAGTACAACCATTGATATTTGCTTTGGGTCACTACTATTCAAACTTTTCAATATATACCAACAATCTAATCTAATGTCTTCATAAAGTACTGATACCATGTATCCACGTGTAGTTACACACACCATGCTATCCCACAGCCATAATGTTATGACAGCAGCTCAGCAGGTCTTTTTAGCTGAGGTATTAGCTTCATTTATTGAAACCAAGAAAGCAAATTCACCATATTTTCTGATTTCACCAGTACTTACTACTGTCTTAAAAGACATATTTGGAGACTTTCAACTCTGTCAGCTTCGTAAAATACATAAATCTGGCTGCAGTAGCTTTCAAAACAAACCTTTTATGCGAAAAAGACCTCCTGTATGTTTCCTGATTAAAGGCCATTTCTATTCCAATGATAGCTACAAGCAAGCCGCCATATTGGCCGGCACAAGCGTCTGTTTACACGCCTCCATGTTCATCAGATAGTTATCGGTCTCTTGTATTTAAGACCCGCTATGTCAACACCAACTTAAAATTGCATATGATATTAATTTAGGTAATCCAACAACCGTCCCACCGTTACTACTGGGCCACTAGCAGATAGCGCCCCGGCTTTCAGGAGTACTCTGACCGGGAGACTTACGGTGACGGTGACTTCATCGTCGTGGAGGATCAGAGCGGAGTAAATGCAGGCGAGCTCGGACACAGAGGCCATTGTAGATGTTGGATTTCAAAGTAGTGAGTTCGGATGCCTAAGTTTGACGGTGCTAGTCGCCGGATTGGGGGCCTTAGCTTCTGATGAAGAACCGAGCACCTTAGGCACGTTAACGTTCCGACAGCGGAAAAGGAAAGGCAGAGGGCGGGATTTCAATATATGTACCCAACGTCTGATTTGCGTGGCGGTGACGCAATCACGCACATAACGTAAATCCACTTTCCTGTTGTACTCTCAAATTATTTTCTAGCAGCTTCTACATTTTTACTAGTGAATCTGTTATTACAGTGTTTAAAATTAAATTTATAATTTATTTTACTCACATTTTGTAGTGGTTATAATCTGAAATATCACTACTAATGATCCATTTGTTTGGTTTTAGACATTTTAAAATTGCAATATTATGAGAATTTTTGCTTTTATTTAGATTTATCTCGATTTTTCTTCCTGAATGGAGTAAAAACATTTTTTTTTCTTTTGATATACTTTATGCTTCTATTATTTTCCTGCACAAAATAGTTTCACACTCATGTGGATTGATCTAAAGTAGTATTGATCCATCCACAGCACAAAATCTGTTGAAAAGCAAGAAAATAACGTGGAAAGCTTCAAAATGTTTGAATATAGCCATTTAGGTAAACATGTATTAATAAAAGGTAACTGCATAAAAAACTGATATCTCAGTGGTTTGACTGATAGCACTTAGAGTTTGCAATAGGATGACTAAGAAAAATGCAGACAGTAAATGATGCCAGCCTTTTTATTATATTCCAATGAAAAACACAAACATTACAATGATTTCAAACAAATTCAAGGCAAAATGCCTCAAAAGTTGACCGAACTGCATTTAGCTTGGAACGCAGTTCTTTTCGCCTTTTTCCTGTACAAATCACATGACATCTGAAAAATCAATAACTTGATTCCTAGTAGAGTCTTTATACTTTAAAGGAACATTTACAGTAGGCATAAGTAAAGAAGTAAAATCACGATGGTTTAGGTGCAGATTTTGTAATACTTTCCGTGAGCTTTACCACCAATGGTTTCCCTCCAAAATGTCAGTGTCCATTAAAACATTGCATGGATCACTTATGCTGCACATTCAATGCTAACAAACAGTTCAAGAATCACTCGCACATTTGGCACAAATATTTTCTTGGCCCTGACATGTACAAAAAGGAAAGAAAAGAAAAGAAAGACGGTGAAAGGTGAATGAACGTCAGTGTACCATCATGTTTTACAGCAAAATTAAACGTACCCATTGGAGAACAAAAACATACAAACGCAACTTCACACGTTACTGAACTTATTAACCTTAAAAGGGACAGTTCAGTTTTGTTCAAGTGTGGTCCTGTTAAAAGTGTGGTCCATGCAGTTCTCATACCTGCAGTAAATAACCCCCTTGTTAGCTTTATTTAGCGTAAATCCACATTAGTTGTCCGCAAGGACACAAGCAGATACATAGTCAGAAACGGGCCAATACTAAAGTGGATTTTTACCATCTTAAACCAAAATCAGTTCTAAAATTGACATCAGTTTTTGTGAATGCCATATTACAAAACTGAACTATTGTCATGTTTTCATTACACTAAATAATGATGGAGTTAGAAGGTTGTCCCCCCTCCAGTTATTTTCCTTGTAAAACACATACTGAGGTTTCCAGTCATAGTAACTAACAGACACCTGCTTTATTAAAACCGCAACAATATTTTAGCTTTTTAAAAGGTTTTTTGTTAATATTAGACAGCTAATATGATCGTCAAACACATTACACGCCGAGTTCTCAGTACATGTTTCACACAGGAAGATCATTGTTGGCGCACTGCCTCCAATCACCATTTCCATTTTAGACAGAAATTGGTTTCTGTGTAAATAGCCAGTCAATGGAAGCCTGATGGGGTTTTTTTAAAGGTTAATAAAACCTCACTGCATAAACCACAATAATGCTATTTAAGACTGTAGCTGTTTAGGATGCTTCTTTGGTCCTTCTTTGGCTTCAGAATCAGGAACAGCTAAGATGGATTTAGATTGAGCGAAGATGTCAGGAGAGTTATCCACCTTTTACCAGAACCTCACTTCAAAATAAACAGAATCATCCTTCCAATATTCAGAAACTCTCAAGAAATCCTACATTTTCCGTGGCATTAAACCTTTAACTTCCAATCAACATTTACAGAGGCTTGAGATTATTTCACGATACCCCAACTAGCATGAAGTTTTGTTTTTTTTTAAATGATGTGAACGCTTACTTTAAAGATGTTTTTGGTCTTTATTCCAGTTTTTATTTAGATAATTTTACTCTTCCAACAAAAAGCTAGTTTAAAAAGGTCTCCCTTAACAATGGCCTCAGATTAGACATAAATTAATGCGAAAATGAAATCTCCGCACTTAGCTTCTGAATGTTACCTTCTTCTCTTTGTGTTATTTATTTAATAGGCATACTCCATTTAAAAGTACTGCGAAACAGTACAGTACAGATGAATAAGTGGCTCAAAATCTGCTGCGTGTACTTCTAAATACTAAACCTGTGGAAATACTACAAAAAGAAAACAATTTGTTGCTTTGAATTATGTAAGTTTGCGGTGGAGTATAAGCCAGTATAGTGATATGATAGTGAAGCTCTTGCAGCCGTTAGTGCACTGGGTCACACCACAGTGTTTGTTTAGATGCGGGCCATTCTCTAAACACACACAAGGTTTTTGCATCTATGTTGTTGTTCGCTCCACAGATTTAGCTAGCTGATTTTCATGTAATATCACAGTTTTAAATTGAAAGAACGATAACAGTTCTGGTCCGTTTATAACAGACTGGCACATTAGACGCAGCTCATTTGAAGTTAGTACAAGTTCAAGTGTCTGTAACTCAGGATGAAAGAAATTCAAATTAATGTTGATCGATGTTTTAATTAGAATAAAACTTTTTTTTTTTTTTTATCTACTAACTGATGACCTGGATTCCCTTCCACCAAGTCTGTCAAGATGCCCTGGCATGTTCCTACAGTAGCCTAGAATGGACAAACCAAACACTGGCTATATACCGGTCCTCTACCGATGTTCAAGTTTTTAGCAGTTGCTGCTAGTGAGGAATGACGTGCAAGCGATTAAACCTTCAAACTTTGCCAAAGTGTCAGTGAATATGATGGACGAAACGATGACACCCGGAGGTACCAGCTCGTAGAAGTCAGTGAAAACGCATCTTTCCATTTTAGTCCTTGTGAGCCTTCCCTTTGGGCTTCTCATCATACGAAACGCCATATTCATTTACTCTTGTTCTGTCCACTGGGTACAGCCTGTCGAAATAGAGTGACATGGAAAATATATTCATGGTTATTATTAATAGCAGACGAAGAATATGAATGGAGTTGGTAATAAAAGGTGTGTTTGTGTGTTTACCATCTCTGGTAAAGGTAAATGAGGAAAACCACGTCGTCCCTGAAACAGGCCAGTCTGTGGGATGTTGGCATGGTGATGATGAAGGCAAACACATCATCAATGAAGGTGTTGAATGCCTGGGGACAGTCAAAGTCACATGTGATTCTCAAAACTATTAGAAAAGAAACATTTTCTCTTCTAATGAGAGAATTATCCATCATAGAAATGTCACATCCATCCACTCATCTTCAGTGTTGTCAACAAACTAAGCAAATGTGCTTGGACTGTGGGGAGAAACTAGAATGCCTCACAAATGTACGTTTTATTAAATGTATAAATCAGAAAAGGACTGTACCTTATACATGAAAGCCTTCCAAGGCAGATGAGCCACAGACTTCAGCTGTTGAGTAAATGAATAAACCAAATAAGAGTTCATACATCAGTTAAGAGAGGAAAAACAAACACGCAAGAAATCTTTATTGATCTAGATCAAGCAACTCTAATCTAACAAATCTCCTCATCTTTGAAAACCACAAACATTTTTAATATGCAGGCATAAAAGAAACTTTAAATGCTTCTTTGTTTAGCTGCATTCCTTCTCTGGACAGAGCTTTTGTTGCCATTAATTTGTATTTGTCTTCTGCCTCCTTTCTATAAGTAACAAGATCTGAATCTTACTGTATGACTAGACAGTGGTGGAATAAATTTGGTTCATATGAAGAGAATTAGGACCAAACTGGAGTCTATATCACAGAATATGAGTTCTGTATAAAAAAAATAAATAAATTAAAAAAAAAAAACCTGGACTAATATTTGTTGTGAATTGATGAAAACTACAGAGAATACTGACCTTATAGTTGACAAAGAGCTGAGGAAGCATGAAGAGGAAACCAAAGGCATACACACCTGAAATTTCCAGAAGCAAAAGAAATACATTTAAGATTATAGTCAGTATTGGCATTAAATTAAAATAATTGTTTAATAAGGGTATTTTTTTTTATATTTTATAAAGAAAGTAGCTTACCATTCACCAAGCTGTTGATTAGCCATGAGTACCAGCTAAAGGATAACAATGCACAATCAGCATCACATGACCTCTACAAAGAAATAATGTTTCATTTTTGCGTTTGCGCATCGTTACCTCTTGTATCGCAGGAATATTAGTGCGTACACTGCCCCTCCGATGCACAGAGGATAAAGGAGGTATGAGAGATACTTCATAGCCTAAAGAAAAGAAAAGCAAGAAATAAATGTCCACTAATGAGCTCATACTATTACATTGTATTTTTCCATCCAAATGCAGATCTGCTGCTTCTTACCAGAGTATCATATTCTTCTGTTCTCCGCTCTGATTCGTCTAGTTTCCCAAACTGTTACAAGGAAAGGAAAAGGTGTGATGTAAGACATAACTGTCAAAATTAACATAAAAAACAAAGCAAGGAATCTTCTGTTGCATGAATCCACTATTTGAATTAAATTAGCGAAATAAATAAAACAGTCAATGATTTTCTCAGCTGCAGAAAACATACAGATGGTTTCTGGATGTTAAGAATGTTGTTGTCTTGAAGTTACTTTCACACCTACCAGGAATGTTGGTTTGCCTCCTTTCCAGAAAATCTGGATTTTAAAGGCCTTCTTCACTTTCCACACCTGCAGAAATGACAATAAATAGATTGTAAGAAAGCTGTGAAAACTGTACTCTTAAAGTGGTGAGGGAGCTTTATTTATATCACCCACTGATTTCTAGTTTTGTCATTTTGCCTTTCACTTGAAGGCAAAAATATCTGCTATTGGGTCTAAACTATTTTTATTTTTTCTTCCACTTACTATCAATCAATGCTTGCAGTAATGTCTGTGTGTGTGTGTGTGTGTGTGTGTGTATGCGTGTCCTTACTTCAATTATAGAGCCGATCCCAGCAGGTATGAGTACGAGGAGGCTCGTTTGCTCGTCAAACAAATAGAGGAAAATCACTATTGTGCTGAAGCATCTCCACAGCACTGAAATAAGGAACAATCAAAACGTCAGGAGGTGCAGAAACGTTTCAGTCAATGACTGCAACCAAATCATAAAATTCAAGACTTGAAGTCAATAAATCTAGACATCATATTATTCACAAGACTAATGGAGAAATATATGAAGGAACTGAATTATTCTCAGAGAGTCATTGATATGCAGACACTGTTTTTCACATGGCTCCTGAGAAAATGAGTTCAACAACAGCATAAAAGCTTTCCTTCCTCTAAAATTATAAAGGTGAACAAGATGCAACATATGGCTGTTTATCGGTCCAGAGCATCCACAGACGATGCCTTGCTTGTACATTACCTTGTTTTACACATTTCTCCACAGGTCTATCAAAAATATCCTCTAGTTTCCAGTGGATTAACACATTTCCAGCTGTTCTTTGTGGAGGGCTCCACGGCGCCGTACTGATGAGAGTAAAGGCGAGTGCTGTGAAGACTCCTACCTGCTTTGCTGGACATTCCCACCATGCTTTTCTTCTGCTTCCAAAAGCTGATGTCGTTTTTGAAGGCCAGGAAGTCAAACAGAAGCTGAAAAAAAGTGACAGACAAGTTTAAAACAGTCCTTTGCGTGTTTTTGTTTTGCAGGATTTTTCTGTATTTAGCTCCACCCATCTTCATATGAACTTGGACCAGTCAACATGAAGTTCATGTCAAAATAAAACATCTCCACAGCATTACGTTGCCACGATCACAAAGTTCAGCTTCGGTCTCACAGCGTCTTCTTCCACAGGTTTTCTGTGTCCCAACATTTCTTGTCATAAGCTACAAATAAAATCGATAGCTTTCTTTTTCCCACTTTCAAGTAAAGTCCAGATTTGTGGAGTCAATTAACCATGGACCTCCTTTGCGTTTTTAAAACTCACATGGAAGGCTGCGACGAAAAAGGTGAGAGCCAGGAAATACAGGTTGGTGTCCACAAAGATCCCTTTAATCTCATCGGCATCCTTTTCTGTGAATCCTACATTAAAAAAAAAAAAACCCGACATTTCAGCTAGATATTACGGATATCGCGTAGATGTCTATTGAGAGCAAGTCACAGAAAGCTCAGCCTACCGAACTGCTGCAGAGAGTACACAGCATCCTGCATGTGGATCCAAAAACGAAGTCTGCCCAGAGAGATGGAGTCATAGGAGACTTTGAGAGGGAGCTCTGAGGAAGTGCTGTTGATCTCCTACGTTTTTAAACATGAAAATCAATTTTAAAAAAATAATAAAAAGCCAACATTTGGATTTCCTACAACTACTGCTCCCGAAGTAGCAGTATGTTGCATGATGTGTGATTAAAGGTTAAAACTCACCACGAGGTCTTTGACCCTGTTGCTGAGCTCATCAACAAACAGCAGAGGTAGATACACCATTTTCTTCCCGTTCTGGAATCTAAAACAAGAACAAATAAAACTATTAGCAATGATTTATCTCTTTTTTTTTTTTTTTTTTTGCTTAAATCCAACCTACATCATTATTGTTGAGATTTATTGTTGAACATTTCTGTTTTGTTATAAAGCCCAGAGCTTTATAACAAGCTTTATTAACGAGTTTAAAAAAAAAAGTGAGTACTTTATCAAAACAATATCATTGCACTTTTTTAGATACATTTAGCACAGCATAATATCCATATTTTGACACTTCTTGCTTTGTTGTGAAATAATTAGTCTCTTTCTTACACTCTGAGGTATCTGTGAACGTCGCTTGGCAGGTATTCTCTGTCAAACAGGAAGTGGTCACCAACGATGTTGAGAGTCAGACGGGAGCGCCAGTGAGAAACTGGGTGATCCGTTGAAGCAGTGGCTCCACCTTTAGCTCTCGTTCCCGCTCCAGAGCTGCCATCACGCTGTTTTTTCTTCTGATCTTCCTGTTTTTGACCCTGTTGGATAAAGACAGAGGTAGTTGACTGATGAATTTCCTGCTTTTTAGATAGACATTCTATTGAATGCTTTCATGTACATGTTCAGAGAAAGAAGTTTGTCAAAAACTTTTGTCTTGATATCACTGGATTTGACTGCTTCAGTTGACAATCATAATATAGGAATGAAAAGTTTGGAAAAGAAAAGGGACTTTCTGGTAAATTTGGCATAACTGCAGCTAGTAATTATAAAAAAAATGAATCACATCTGGGGTTCCTCAAGGCTACATTCTTGGCCCATTTAATTTAATATCTACATGCAGCCCAAAACCAAGATTATAGAGAATTATGACCTCTCTTACCGAACCTATGCTGATGAGACACAACTTTATATTTGTATCACCACTTGGCTACAGTCCCCAATAGCCACAATATGAGTAGGTGGGTCAAAGAAAAGTTTAGGATTAGGACCTAAATTGCTTCAACAAAGCCAATTAGTACACAGAGTCCCACTTTATGTAATTACAGACCAACTTAAATTTGAACAACCATGTTGCCATTCACTGCAACATCAATGCATTCCTGCTTTAGCTTAGCCTATGTGACACATCAAGCAGTCTCAGAGAGGACGAGGGAACAGCGGAAAGTCACGTACCTGTGTTTGATCTTCTCCAGATATCAGCGAGATCTCAGGAGGCTTTGGGACCATGTAGGTGGTGAGCTGAGCCACCAGGTGGACCTGTCGTGGGTCCTGCCATGGATTGAGACCAGCTTGATGGACGAATATTAACGCATACAATGTTCCATTATTGCGTGTTTTCTTGGGGAGTGAGACGTTGACGATCCTACAGGGAAACGCGTGAAAAACATGAATTCATCGGTTTCTGTCCAGATCACAAACACGGACAGATGTTCCTTTTGATCAATGCATACTTACCTCTCAAACTTGCTGTTGACATTGAAGTCCTCCTCTCTGTGAATCAGCGTATGGCCTCCATCTGCGTTTGGCTTCACCGAGGTGTAGATACTCAACTAACAAGCAGAAAGAGACGTTAAACGTCACTTAAGCCAACCCAGGCGCCACGTTTGGACCGTTAACGGCAGCTGACCTGCAGTTTTGGGTTCCCTGCCAGGAAGGGCGTGATGCAGTTGTCTGCTTTAGGGCTGTCGCAGGGTTTGGTGTACACTATCCCATACATCACCCAGCAAGTGTGGAGCACATACACCACGAACACCCCAACAATCAGCGTGGTGAAGGAGGTTTTCAGAAACATGATCGACGGCTCCCTCAGCTAGCTGAGCAGCAGGGCCATACGTCTGCAAAGTAAGAGTTATAAATGAAAGATTCGGTTCAACATGGAGGAATGTGAGGATTAAAGTAAAGCTCAGTAAACATAAATAAATGCTACATCATTCTATTAGGTCATTTTTTTTTCAGTAATTCTGAACAAAAGTGGAAACTCGATAACTTATAAGGTACACTTGCCTGAACCAAAAGCAAATCAATCAATCATATGCCATACACTTAGTGCACATGTGTCAAACTCAAGGCCCGGGGGCCAAATCCGGCCCGCCATAGCTTTTCATGCGGTCCTCCACAAACTAGACTAAACACTAAGTGTGATTAAATATTATATTATCAATCATATCAATGCAGTTTTTATCTGTTTACTGCCAATTTATATCAATCAATCCCTCCAGTTTCTTGAGAATTTAGTTGATGTATGATTATAGTCCATGATTTATACAGCGAGTAAATAAACAGTCGCATTTATTATTAGTTCCTGAAGGGACTGAAAAGATCTTCAATAGTATTATGTAATTTTAAGAATTCATGGACATATTAACAGTTTGTGAACAGGTTTTATCAACACATTCTGGCACAACCGGCCCTTTAAGAGCCTTCATGATCTTGATTTGGCCCAAAACGAAAATGAGTTTGACACACCTGACTTAGTGCATTAGGTGGGTAAAGGCAACTTTGCTGAGGTTCAAACTGAATGTCAGGATGGAGAGAAGAGAGGGTTAAAGCGATTTTGAACAGAAAAAAAAAGAAGAAAAAACATCCAGTGACTCACCATTATGAGGACAGAAATGCATTGCATGTGTCAGAGCTTAGAAGAGGACCAATTCAAAAATAACAAAGGCAACTTAAAATAACCACTTGTTATAACCAAGGTATCAAGAATATCACCTCTGAAGACATGTTAAACATTGAAGCGACTGAACCACAACAGCACAGAACCACACCAGGCTGCACTACTTTCAGCTGAACACTGAAAACAGAGGCACCAATTCACAAGGACTCATCTAAACAAAACAAAAATGCAACTTCAGCTGCAAAGTTCAGACAATAGATCAGGAGTTCAGACTGCAGGTGGTAGCGTATCGTTGTGGGCGATATTTTATTGGAATATTTTTGGATTCCTTACTATCAACTTAATATTGTTCAAAAGTCACAGCCTACTGCGGGGCATTAATGCTGACCATTAATGCCTTCATGACCACAGAGTACTTGTCTTCTGATGGCCACTTCCAGAGGGGATAACACAGCATGTCTCAAAGCTCCATTATCTGCAACTGGTTTTTCTTAGCATGGCAATGAGTTCACTCGCTGTGCTCTGCCACAGCCACCAGATCTCAGTGTTACAGAGCACATTTATGAGGTGGTGGAACAGGAAATTCGCTTCATGGGTATGCACTATGCAGCCGAAGAATCCATTATAACATGCGTGATGTCATCATATCAACAGGGACAAAACTCTCTGAGCAATGTGTGCCATCTAGCACCAGGCAGTTCTGGAGGTAACCAGAGATTGAATACAGTGAAAGCAAGGTGTTCCTAATAAGTAAATTGGTGATTGTTTAATGGATTTATAATACATTTCAATCAATTGACAATTATTGCTTACAGCAAACGGAAAAGAGAGTTTTCCGATACCAAAAACATATCTTTTGTCAGCGCAGTGACAAACAATGTGATGCTCAGGGTAAGTCGCAAGTGATCATTCCCGAATAACCTAGTTGTTCACAGTGGAGTGCCTGTTTTCAAGCATATTAATCAAAACTTAAGTGGAAAGAAAAAATGTGGTAGGAACGGTGCACAAGTAATGAGGAAAACCACCGATTTCAGAAAATTGTGAAATAAAGCCTGACAAATAGCTAACAAAAGATTCACAAGAAACGGAGTCTGTTACAGCTGATTTATGTCTGAATCAGATAACTTCGTCTAGATATGTTCCTTATCTAAGCAAAGGAGAAAATGGAAGAATTGTTTCCCTCTTACAGTACGTTTTGCATGTCATTTGGTCGCAGCAGAGAGGCACAGAAGCCTGGCTGCTTGGGGTCTAAGTGTAAAGTTTCACAGCATTTGACGAGTGAGAGAAACATTTTACCTTCTAGTCTTCATCCTATGTGCTACAGTCAGCAGAACTGTGCAGATTCTGCTGACTTTATGCAGATGCTGATTTCATTTTCGAGCAGAACTTGGCACCTGCTCAGACTCCCATAAAGTACCAGTGTCTGCTTTTGTTGAGAGCAGTTTCAGTAGTATGCTTAACTGGCCGGCAAACTCACCTAAACCAGTCTATGAAGTATCGTGAAGAGGAAACTGAGAGACACCAGAGCTGATATTAAATAATGAGTTAAAGGCTCTTCAACACATTCATGCCACACCATGCATACAAAAAGGATCACAAACACACAGTGTGCAGTACAGTACATACTTTTCAGCAAGCTCGCGTTTCTGTATTAGATATTCTATTTATTGGTCTAGAGAGAAATTAGAATTAAATTTACGACAAGCTGAATTTTTATCTATAAGCCATAATCATCAAATGAATCCATAAAATATTTGACTCTGTGCACAAGTTTCACTTCTTCAGTCGAAATGCAGGAAGAATGCAATATCGTCATTTATTGTGCTGACTGTTTAATAAACCAGGGATTAAGAACTAGTCAAAGACATTAAATCTGATTTCTGAAGACCATTTGCTACAACTTGCTTTTCCAGTTTGGTGTTTTACTGGTGACGCTGGTGAATTTACAGACAACAGCAATAAAATACTCAGAATAAACTGGCTGGCCCAGTTTCGCTGTAATTAACCCCAATTAGGCTGTTATTCACAATAAGGCCGCCTTCAGATTCTGATAACGAGTCTTATTGGTAGATATCCAAATGCTTTGACGTGATGTTTAAATATCCACAATCAATACAAACAGTGCTGCAAATCGACGAAAGCGAGAATTAATAAAATGGCACTTTTCTTCACGGACTGGACTTTAAAATGAAAGTAAAAACGAAAACCGTGAACGTTACCGGTGTCAAAAGTGAAGACGGGACCCTGTCAGTCACTGGCTGTCCATCGGTCCGTTCCCTGCACAAATTCCTCCGGACGGATCACAGCGACCGCATCGTGTTTCTGAAGCCTTCCTCTGGTCTTTACTGAAGGCATCAACTGCCTGTGTTCACTGCTCACTCCTTCCAAAACGCAAAATATCACAAAATCCTGACTGAAAGCGTGAGACAGAGCTGTGTTTCCGCCATTCGCTTCCTGGTTGGGTTGCTTCTGCGAGATTTGGGGTGGAAGTATCGCGAGACTTAACGTACGAGCGCGTCACGGGGCCACGCTTTTTAATTTAAAAACGGTAGCTATGACGTGTCCTTTGGGATGTTTACTTACCTTATTTAAGGTAACACAGGCAGTCTGAACCAAGGTATGCGTCGTTTCATTAATTGAATAAAGGTCTATTTCAGTGAATTTTATAAAATAAAGTTTTTATGTTATTATAATAACAGATCGTCTGATAAGTTTGACAGCTTCTTTCTGTTTCTTTAAAAAAAAAAATCTCTCTACTATTTATGCATTTTATCTATACACATATGAACTGACTTTTTGTTATTTTTTAATAATATAAACAGACAAACTCGATGGGAAGTGAGAAATGACCTTTTATCTTTGTTTGTTGCTCGGGCTCATCAAAGAAACTGTCTCTGTATCGCCAAATGGAAGGTAAAGTATAAATAGTTTGTGGTCTGAATGTGTAGGGATGTTTGAGGACCTGACCTGCGCACGTTTTGCAGAAAACGATTAGCTCCGATTATCCTCTCTGCACACCCGATTGGTACAAGAGGTCTTGTCCTGTTTCATCGTGATCTCTGCTCAACGCATTGAAGTTGCTGCTGAGACAACAAACAAAACACTTTTCTCAATTAACCATTCAATGCATGTTTGCTGTCTTCTCCTGGTGATTTTCTGTTCGGAGTCTTGGTTTATGTTATTATCTACACATTATGCGTGAGTCCAAAACTTGCCGTGACCCGGATTCGAACCGGGGTTGCTGCGGCCACAACGCAGAGTACTAACCACTATACGATCACGGCTGGCTGTGAACGCATCAGCATGACACTGACCGAAACCTCTGCAGAATACAGCGGGGCAACATGCAGAGCGTTGTTTTTGTTATCTGGCTAAAAATGATAAAGAATCAACTAATGTTTGTAAATATAAATACCAAATGCCGGTTTAAGCAGTTTTTCATATATTAAGTAGATTTTTCATGACAAAATGACGCAAAAACCACCGGTGATATTGTTTTACGTTCTGTTTTATTTTGTAATTCAGTAGGAAATGATGTGCTTTATCTCTATTTTATTTATTAATTTTAATTTTCTGATATTAGTTTTAAAAAATTATCTAAAGTAGCAAATGATGAATTGATGTGTGTTAACTGATCTATAAAATACAAACTTTTTATTATTTTACTAGTATTTCTCTACAGTAATTGACGCATCCAACACACAATAGATATGATGGGTTTAGTTGTTGATGTGGAGAATTATTATAATTTAAAATTTGTCCTAATTTACATTGATGTGTAATATTAACGTGTCACTACCTTCCAAAAAATAACGGTCTAAGTGTTTTTTTTTTTGCCTATCTGATCTTTTGGCAAAAAAGAGGTGGTGACTTTTTTTTTTTTTTTTTGGAATAAAATTACATTGACTGTCATTTCAGGAGGGTACAATATTAATGAAAAATTCTTGTGTTTTGAATAATTCTAACAAAGCTTCCATTACTAAAATCACCATCTATATTAGAACGTAATTAAATCTATGCTGTTATAGAGAAGAATTACATGAAATATAATTCATATAATTAACATAAAATAACTTTTATGTTATTTTAATTATATGAAGATGAATCACAAAATCTTGATTTGCACTTTTGTTCCTGACACAGAATGATCTGCCAGCATTTTTCTGTAATTGTTTGTTTATAGGAGACTTTTTACAAATACACAGCAAAGCAACTTATATCACTCTGTTTTCTTAATCAGACCGTATCAAAGTGGGCTTTGATTTATTGAATGTTTAAGAATTAGTATGAAAGAGGTTCAGTTTCTGTGACCAAAGCTTGAGCTTACCAAGGAAGTTTCAGTATTCAGCTAACGGATCCGGTTGCCACCTGGGAAGAGCTTCTGTAGGAATGGGAGGAAGAAGATGTGTGTGTTTCTGCACACTCTATCACGCTACCTGATAGCAGTTTGGATGTTGACCTCAGTGTCAAGGAGGGCAACAAAAATGACAATCCTTTCAAAGAATACTATGACATACAGTTGGATAGTCTCCATAAAATATCAGGATTGGACAGCAGAGGACTGGTGCAAGAAATGATCTTCCGGGATGAACCTTCAGACAGTTTGAGACACTGGAAACACAGAATCCTCATTCCAGCAACGATTTCCTTCATCCGTTTGGTTTTGTCTTGTCAAAAAGAGTGGGCTCCTCAATATTTTACCAAAAAACACGGCCGTGCATAAAAGTGTCAAAATATCCTCCAAGAGTATGGCTGAGTCTGCAGAGGTGAAATACTTATGTGGCTCCATCGGCCAAAAGACAAAGTAGCTCCAACAAAACCAGAGAAAAATAGTTTGTAAAAAATTTTTTATTATATATTATTTCCAAACCTTTGGGCACAGCTGTATCGATGACTTTTTAACAAACATTGATATAGTTTCATGTGTCATATTGACATCTTAGAAGCTGTTTCTGCTCTTTTCTCTGGTTGAAAATGAAAGACTGCATATGAAAGTCGATTCCTTCTTTGGAACCCCTCGATGTCGAGGGGTTCACTTCTTTTATTTTTCCTGCAGAAGGCGATAAGCTTTCACTGTCAGCTTTGTCTGTACTGTGTGCATGTGCAGCTTAATGTTTTGGGGGATTTCAGCACAGGTTGCTCTTAACAAAGCACAACTGTAAGAGTTTTCGTTGTTGGGTCAAAAACAAATGACCAAGAGACAGAAGTAGCTGAAGTAGCTGCACCAGCAGATAAATGCGCAAAATTAAAGCTGAACAGATTCAAGCGGTTTCTCAACTTCTGCGCAATTTTGGGTCTGTTGCTTAATTACAGATCTGATTTGAAACGCAATGTAAATTCTTTCATTGCCACATTTGGGTATAATGTAAGCTGGGATCGACTTCATAAGGTTCTTTTTCTGGTTGAAAATGAAAGAGATCATCTTTTACGTTGCATTAAAATGTACAGAGGAGCAAACGTTTTTCATTATTTTACGGCTGAGAACAAAATAGCGGGTCAAAATGTGCACTTTCAAACACACACACTTACATAAACAAGTGGCATCCTAACCTCAGTCTCACTGACGTCCTTGAGTCTCTCACCGTTTTTCTTGCAGCCTCACTCCTTGACATCCGGCAGTTTACCACTAAACTGAAGTGTCTTCTGTGTCAACTCGGGCCTATAATTTCTGTGAGAAATCCATAAAACCTCAGTGACTCAGCCATCAGGATATTGTACATGGGGCTTACAGTAGATTTGAGTACCATCATCCTGAAAGTGCTCTGTGGGCAAATTTCCCAACTGAACATCACTTCATAAATCTGCAGCCGCAAATCATTAGTTTTCTCTAAACCTGTATGACCCCAAGTCTCTAACTCAGCTCCCCCTACAGAAAAGGCTGCATCTTTCCCTGTCTGTCAAATGGTTTGCCTTTGAAGATGAAGTGTGTGTCTTGGGGTTTCAAAAATGCTTGCAAAAGGTCATATTTGACCAGAGGTAGGCTAAATACTGCATATAAAGACATCCATCCATCCATCCATCCATCCATCCACCCATCCATCCATCCATCCATCCATCCATCCATCCATCCATCCATCCA
>VMRN01000014.1:5828364-5839872 GCA_010277015.1 Poeciliopsis turrubarensis | reverse complement strand
CATCCATCCATCCATCCATCCATCCATCCATCCATCCATCCATCCATTTTCTTCCCGAGCCTCCTCAACTAGCTCCTCTCGACGTGAAGGAGCAGCGGCTCTACTCTGAGTCCCACCCGGATGACTGAGCTTCTCACCCTCTCTCTAAGGGAGAGCCCAGCCACCCTATGGAGAAAACCCATTTTGGCCGTTTGTATCCGCGATCTCGTTCTTTTGGTCATGACCCAAAGCTCAGGACCGTAGATGAGGGTGGGAACGTGGATCGACCAGCAAATTGAGACCTTCACTTTTTGGCTCAGCTCTCTCTTCACTACGACGGACCGGTCCAGCGCCCGCTTCACGGCGGACGCTGCGCCAAACCGCCTGCCGATCTCCCGCTCCCCTCTTCCCTCATTCGTGAGCAAGATCCCAAGATACTTAAACTTGTAATCTCTTACAAAACCATACATTTGCTTTGAGTTTAAATGTAAGCCAAAAAGGTTATTGATGATACAGTTTGAGAACACAACGCTGTATCAAAAAGCAGAGGTGACTAAGAAAATTGACCTGCTGACATTATTGAGAATAAGAAAGCAAGAAAATTAGCATTTGCCGCACGACCACGCTTTGCAAAACTGAGCGAACAGAACAGACGGTATGCGTAATTTTTGGTAGAAACTTTACCTCAAGAGCTTTAGAGATGTGTGAAATGCAAAGAAAAGTGTCACCTTTCAAGAAATATGACAGGGGATACTGGGAAAAGGGCAAAACCTTCTCCAAATGCATTCTCTTCCCATTTACCTGAACAGACATAATTAAAGATTTGAATCAACCAGCTACATCACAGGTATTTACCTGTGATGTAGCTGCTCTCTTCCCTAAGGAAATTGGAGTTACATACATTAGCTAAACTGCAGCAGTTCTTGTCCCTTTTCAGCCAGAGAAGAGACAGTAATCTTTAGGCAGACTCTTCTAAAGCTTTCTCAGTCTTAGTTCGGGGCAAAAGGTGAGGCAGGGGATTTGTCTCTTCGGGTCAGATGCAGTAAAACATTTTTGATAAACTAATGTCCTTGCTTACTGTCCTTTTTCGATGTTGTTCATTTTCTCTGCTTGCTTACAGTTGCAAATCTCAGATCTCAATTTTTGTCTGGGCAGCAGAGGAGCAAACTATCAAGCTATTCCTGTTTGAGATTGCCACTTCAAGCACAACATCAATCACATATGTGAAGCTTATAACTAATGTCTATTACTCAATATTTACTCTGGTGTCTAACATGTTTAAATCGCTCTCGGTAGTTGCACTTCAGCTTTTGGCCACACTGTGGCATAGCTGCTCCACATACGACGCGCAAAAGGAATCTCTTCTGTCATTTACAATTCTGCGACCACAATCGACTCCTTCCCAGTTTCCATCTGTCTGTCTGCGTCCTTCCTCGATACTCCATGATCTATAATCACCTCTCCGTGTGTCTCCATCAACATCCATCACTCTTTATGGAGTTTCACAGTCGGGGCGCAGAGCAGAGATATCTTGAGAGAGAAAAAGACAGCCTTTCAGTCAGGGGCAGGAAGAAGGTTACGCAGCGCTCTTTTTCTAAATGACCTACCAAATGGAGATAATGTATCCCTGTCCGCACATTCTCAGTCCCAAGCCTTGGGGTATTAACAATGACACTTTTTCTCTGCAGTCAAGCTGCTCCTCCTACTTGAACAAGCTGACTTTATCCAAACACAGAACTGCAGAGACATTACAGCTCTGCAATAAGAGTTCTGCTAACAAGAAATGTATGTTGAACTCTTATGTCTCATATAAGCACGTTTTCACCTTACACACAGCTCACAACAGCAGGGCTTGATTGACTGTTTATGTTGTTCTCCAAGCCTGCAATGGAGCGTTGATCAAACATTTTATGATCACTCCATGTTCATCATTTTGCTCTAATTTAAAAGGGCTAACGTCTTGAAAGTGGAGCAGCGTTAAAGCTACATTTTGAAAAGAGTACAACAACGACAACTGAAAGGAAGAGAGAACATCATAGAGCTGATTACCTGTGAAAAAAGATCTGATTTAGCCAAGATTGATTATTTATTAGGGATCAAACTCAGGCTCTCTCAGTAAACAGCTCTGCGTTGAGCAGATAAGCTCCGTAACCAGAGATTTCAACACCTACAAATAATTTGCAAGTGCAGGACCCTTTATTGTGCCCATGGTTTAATTGTTGCTGTGTTCTGATGCCTTAAAAGGCATGTTGATTCTCCCAGAGCAGAACAAATATGCAAATATTGCATAATTGTCTTCATTTGTCTCACAGTTCTTCACCTTGTCCTTCTCTGCAGATTCTTTTGCAATTCCAAAGCTAAAAAAAAAATCTTCATTTGTAAAATGAAGCCCTTTGTAAAACACCCCGTGTGGATGAAGTAGTCTGAGTTTAACATTAGTAATGAAATTAGCAACCTCCTGTGATATTTCAAAATTTTAAAGTGTGGGGTTTATGTTTCAGGGAAATATCTTTTACCAATTTGAGTATTTTTTAAGAGCGGAGCAACTATGGAGTGCAAGAATAGTGCAGTGTTGATCTCTAGGTTTATGTTTGCTTGCTATTTCTTCAGTCAGACAAGCCTTTGAGGTCAGTGCTACATCGTCACAACTGCATAAATAATTGAAGGAACAGGTTTCCTCGTTTACAGGTTGGAGAAATGACAGCATCTCCTTTTAATGTTCAAACTTCAAATAATGCTTTGAAGAAATACTTAATGCCTGCTCCCCACTTTTAAAGCCCTATCCTGTCTTAATTGTCAGAGTTACATGTTGACGTCTTGTTTCCCAGGATGAAGCCAAACTTTCGGAAGAATGATGCTTTTCTTCCGAGCATCCCATGTCGTTCTGCGGTGGATGCGGAGAGATGAACAGAGCCTTCCTGCAAGATACAGTGGTCCTGCCAAGAAAAAGGTGCATTAACGTATCTCTCTTTGACACGCACACTGTAGAGATAAGGTTTAAAATCATTGGAGTGGTCCTTTAGGCAAGACAGCTTGCATCAGTCAAGCTACTTGATGCCAAACATGGGTCGTTCTGGTTATAGGCTACTGAGCTGCATATCTCATCTTTGAATGGGTGTAACTCAGAGAATTTGAAGCAGGGGTTGTTGCTGAAGCAGACTTGTTCACTCAACCTTCTTCTTGGTCAATAGCACTTAAAAAAAAAAAAGAAAAAAAAGAAAAAAAAAAGGGGGGGCCCATCAATTTGCCTCCTCTCATCTCAATCAAACCAATTGAGCTAAAAATTTAGAGCAGGCGTAAAAGGAAAATAACTTGCCTCATTTAAATGCTAATTTGTCTTCAGCGGAAGATTCAGCACAATGGCAACAGGTTTGCAGAGCGTGGAATACATTATGCGAGAGCTCATAGATCAGACACAAAGACAGTTCTCCAGCAACGATTCGCCATAAAAATCTTTTATTCCTTCATGGATCTTTTGTGGCCCAGCAGTACGGCATAAATACACAGGAACCAATGATCCGAACTACCGCTGAGACTGAAAATCATTATAGATGCTTCTTTTTTTGTGTCATATCTTCTCTGTCACAGACATTAGTGACCCCTCCCACACCTTTCTGTATTTTCATACTTTCTAATCATATATTGCTTGGAAAAGTAGTCATCCCCCTTGTAACTTCCACAGTTTGATATGTTATGCCTCCAGACATTAGGGTTAGGGTTAGGGTTATTTTATTGGGATATTATGAGACACATGAGCACAACTTTGAACACAATTGTGACACGGAAAGAAACTGACGGAAAATCTGATCAATGAAAAGCTAAAAAGTGTTTTGTCAGTGCTTTGCGGAACCGCCTGTCTTTTGGCTTATGGCTCTACCAGCGTTGTACATCTAGAGTCTGAAATCTTTGCAAATTCCTCTTGGCAAAATTACTTAAACTCAATCGGACTGCAGAATTGGAGTCCAATTGCTGTACTTTTAAAAATATTTAAATTTAAACCTTGAGTCATTCTCCTTTATTGGGAATTTAGCTGCTGTAAATTCCCAATAAACGACGTTAAAGCTTGGAGTTGTAACAAGTGAAAAAGTGAAACATTTTAACTGATATTAATAGACTCTGTAAAATGAATTGCATGGTCACTGTGGATCTTGATGAGGGTCTTTCTGCGTACAGGTCCGTGGCCTTCACGGAGATGATTTTTTATCGCATTCAAGGGGAAGATTGTGAGCTTTTTTTTTTTTTCCAAACCTGTCAGGCCTTGACTTACAAAATGCATCAGGAGGGGTTTGGAGTTAAGTATGAAGCAGCTGCTGGGATGAGAGTCAGCACTTCAAAATCTCTGCCCAAGAGTCCGTCATCATCTGTCTGAAGGATTGCTTTGCTCCATTCTGTTTGAGAGTGAGCTGTCACCCGAAGTAAACAAGTTACAGGATGCTTGCTTCATGTTCACGGGGGAGGGTAAAATAGTGTGTAAGGACGGATAGGTGGATTGTCTCCCTGCAATGTACTTTGGCAGGTAAGAAGGAGCTGAGATTGACATTGCAATCACAACATTATGACTCGGTGTGCACCGGTGCATCCAGCTCAGAAGACAAGATTTTGCGGTCAAAGATGACTGGGTTCACGAGAACTGGACATTTTTATGAAAATTAACAATTTTAACAGTGCAATTTTACCAAACAGTAAAATTAAAATGCGGATTTCGTGGCGGCATTGTGAAAGTCTGGACTTAAAGCCAGTTGAGATTCTGCTGCCTAATATTAAACAGACTGTTTGTGCTTTAAAATCCTCCAGTGGATCTAAAGTCAAACTATTCTGCTAAGAAGAAAGGACCATAATTCCTCCATAGCGCTGTAAATCGTCAGGTATTGCAAATGTTTGGCGGCCATTTTGCCGCCTTAAATGTCGGAGGATTTAAGGGATAATTACTTTCTGACGAAGCACCAGGTTGGTTTGGTTAGTTTTTAATTGCCTTATATAAAAAAAGGCACTATATGAAACAGCATCTACTTTTTAAAAGCCCATCTGGGGACAAGTGATGCGACTTAGCTGTTGCTATTGCACTATGATGCAAACATGGGATTGTTGTTTTGAGCAGTTTGTCCATGTCAATATGTGTCCGTTCCTATCAAATAAACTTAAACAAATTAAATCTTGTATTTGCACCGGCTGTTTGTGTGATATTAAAATCTAGTTGGTTATCTGAAACATGTAACTGCTACCAAAAAGAAAAGATATAAGGCTTTATTACATTGTACCTTAAATTACTGATTTTCATAGCAGGTAGGAATGTTCCCACCACAGGTATGTTTTGATACAAGACTGTGAAAACTTCCTACTGCAAGTGACACCATTTGGTACAGAATAAGGTTGGGTAGGACCAAATGTGCAAAAGTGGGAAATGGTAATCAAAGGAAATGACTGACCGGCGCTGTTTGGACCGTTTTTGGCAGTTTTAAAGGATCCTGTTGTTCGGCAAACCTCCTCTTTGGTCAAAGGATCGTCAAGAAATGTTTAAGTTGATCTAAAATCTTCACAAGATAACTGACACAACCCTCAAAAGCTGCCGTTGCTCTCTGTGCTTTCGCTGATGGGTTGTGTTGAAGCGCTCAGCTGTTGCTCTTCATGAGGTTTTAGAAAACACCAGCATCAGGTCAGGTTTCTTTTCTGTCGTCTCTTCAGAACATCTCAAATTAGGTTTGTTCACGAGTTTTCTGGACACGTCCCACTTACTGGAGACCTTGAGGCTAAACCTCAGGCAAAGACCCAGAAAATGGAGAACAGATAATGCATCCCATCAGGCCTCTGAGTGCCTTCTAATCCCCTACAGGGAGTTGGAGAAGTTGGCAGTAAAGAAGGAAATTTGGCACTGTACCTAGATTGATAGATTGATGGCTACCCTTTTAAAGCAACCTATTTGCACTTCTTCTTTGCTCCTTTCCACCGATAGAAAAAGGGAGGCCTTCTTTCTCTCCTTATCCTCCAGTTCACCCCTCTTCCTCTATTTTCTCATAGCTATTTTCCCAGTAACTAAGCAACACAAACTCGGAAAACTATTCTCATGTCATTTGCAAGAACTCCCACTCACCCACTGTTCCCCAGCTCTCTGCTTAATTTCTTCCATCTCTTCCACTCTGCCCTCTTTTCTCACCGTCGATCCGAATCTTAACCCTGTTCCAATCCGTCTCTGGGCGCCATCCTCTGTCTCTGTCACTCCACGTCTGCCTCGCTCCATCCCTCCCCATCTTCAGCGACCCCTCACTCCATCTCTTTGTGATTGAGTGACTTGGAAAGTTAGTTAGACACCCTTCCACTGCCGTCCAAGGTTAATGACAGATGCGCGCAAACTGACCTCTCCGTCTACAATCTTTCATCGACTTTTAAAGACTTGATTTGTTGAAAATGTTTGTTTTCACATGCTTTCCTCTTGAGCGAGCAGCTTTATACACGTGATGTGTGCTGGCATTATGTGTGGTTTCATGGTTAACACAGTGGAGTTCACCTATTTCCATTGCAGAGAGTTGTGAAGGAAATGGCACTGGTTTTAATTGGCGGGGGCTTGCCTGCGACCCAAGGTCGTTGTATGATAATGTGTCAATTATCTGTCACACAGCTGAGAGAACAAGCTGAGGCCGAGGGGGGACAGAGGGAAATAGAAAACAGAGTAGACCAGTGGGGAGACAGACACAGCCTCATTTCACTTGTCAGCTCTCCATCCCAGTGGAGGTCCGAGAGAGCTGCAGTGCACCCACACTCAAAGTCACCTCAAGACATGACAGAGGGTCTTCAAAGCGTCAGACAGCTACTGTATACTGCTTTATTAACAAGCTTTTTTTTTTTTTTTTTTCTTCTTCTTCGTCTGAAAACATACATTTACCAGCCACTTTACAAAGCATAGCTCTTCAGTACTTGTAAATACAAAAAGCAATTGAATTTGCTCCAATCTGGGAGCAATTCAGACATCTGGGCTTGGAACTGGCGACTTTCTGAAGTTCAAACTGAGCATCAGAAGGAGGATGAAATGAAATGTGAATCAATGCGGCGGGTTTGTGGCCTGACACGATCTAAATCTCCATCAGGTTTACAACAAACGGTCCAAGAACGAGGAGTATAAATAAATGGTACAGTTATATTGCTGAAAATTCCTCAAACCTCACTAAATAAAACCAATATATGTGGAATACCTTCTGTAATATCGTATATTGTTCTCTCTTGGGACTTGAATGTTGTTAAAAACTATAATGAACACTGATAGCACCAGATAGTTGTCAAAAAGAGACGATAAAATATTTCATAAGTTTAAAAAGAAATGAAATGATGTCAAACAAAGCAGTAGATTGTCAAGCAATATTTACTTTGTCCCTGTTAACAGACAAGCATCAGCACTTTGAACAATGACTGTATCTAAAGCGGCATAAGGAGAATTACAATAATTAGGCTGAAGTTAGCGGACGTTATAAAGTTTAATTCAGCACAACACTAAAAGGCGACCTTTCTGTGCATTGATTCATTTAGACTGCTGTTGATCATCTCTTCTTCAAAATAAGAGCACGGTGTATTTGTTAGTCAAACCTGCACAAGGCAATTTGCCTTGTGCAGGTTCCTTTCAGAGAATCCTTTCATGGTTCTGATGCGCGACACAGTAAAAAGTGATAGTTTTTTTTTCTTTAGAACTGTCTTTTCAGATCTGCAGAAGAGATGACCAGATCTCCTTTGGTAGGACATCTGAAGAAATTGAGAAGCAGAAATAATTTAGTTTGCATGACATCAGCCATCGACAGCTGCAACTTGTTCTACCTGTGTCACTTTCTTCTCTGCCGTTTCTTTTTCTTGTTCTGAGACCTTCTGGGCTGGACACATCCAGTCTCTCTCTCCCTTCTTCGCACGGGTAAAAATAAATAATTAAACTAAAGCAGGATAGTCAAAACGTTCACATTTGACTGAAATATAAAGATGGCTTCCTTTATTTTCAGCTTGGAAACAGCGTGAAGATTAGCATCTGATCATCAAGTGAGGCTTCTGCCAGAAATAAAAGATGCAGAAGTAAGACCCACCAAAGGAGATTCTCCTCTATAGTTTTACTCTCCTTGTCTTTTCCATTTCCTTTGACAAAAAAAAAAGATGTTGTTTTGAGGCTCGTTGACTCAAGATTTATCTGTTTCTTTCAAAGATTCAGAAAAGAGTCTGGCGTACATTTTCGCCCAATCCCCCTGATATTTTTCCCTTTGTTTTTTTTCCGGGATGCTGCTTTAAGTGAATAAGAGACTCAGTTTTGCTCAGCAATCATTCACTTGACTTTATCGCTTTCACAGAACGCTGGCGGCCAGCTGTTGTCTGTGAACAAGGAAGGTTTTTATTGCCTCTTCTCACTTCTTCTCTCTTTCGCTCACGCTGATCATTTTCACTACGTTGCTCTTTTTGTGCACATCTGCTTGGACACAGAATCCAAGGATGTTGGGAGGTTGATGCAGAGCCAAAAGGTCAGACGCACAGATAGCGAAGAGGAAATAAAGACTTTGGATGTTCCCTCACAGGAGCGTCTCTCAACATCCCCCTCAGCAATGTCAGAGGATTTTACATTTCTCAAGGAAAAAAAACATTTCTGCAAAACGAATTCGGCTTTTACCTTTTGTGTAAAAGTAACAAGCATCTCTGGCAAAGCGCCCAATCTTGAGTTCTTAATTGGTTCTGTAAAACAGTGAAAAAAAAAACAAACTGTGTGATGCCAAGTAGAATATTGACCCTTTGCTTTTTGAACAATTTTTTTCTTGAGAATTGCAGTTTAGAAAACCAGCCTTTCAAGAAGAGTCAATTTATTCATTTATTTTATGAATTAATTATGAATTGGACCTGGTTTTCTCGCTGAGTGTCTATTTGCGGTGAAGTTGAGTTTTATGAATGAACTGCGCTGAATTGTCTGTCTGCTCTGAATGTTGCCATTTGAAAACACTTTTTAAACAAAAGTCAGTGATTATAAGCACTGGTTTTATAGCGTACAGAGGTTTTCATTTTTGGTAGTATCTACAGCTTAACAACAAAGGAACAAATTTCAAAGAGTTTGTCGCATTTATTCCTTATAAATGATGGTGTCCACATAAAGGCTGAAACTCAGTCAAAAGCCTTTTTGAGTTATACAAAACAAACCCCACCACGTCACATGTAAAAAAAACAGGCATTTTAACATGAATACTACAAACAAAAATTTCTTCACTGTGCTTCAGTTAATAACATTTGAGCTATCTTTTTGGGATAAAGACATCTCACAAAACTGTTCTTATAAATTCTTACCAACATTTGGAAGAATTTCCAGAAACTTTTGCACTTTTGTCCTCTTCTGCTCCTGCACAACTCTGGCAGACTGTTCAGACAACCGTGGCAACCGAGATCAAACGCCACGGCAACGAGTGGCTTCTGTGATCACCACGGATACGTCTAGACAGCCAACCACTTTGTAGTGCTTGTTGGCGTGTGTGTGTGTGTGTGTTGGTAGCAGCGCATAGTCACCAGGTTAATTCAGGGGAATTTGAAGTTAAAACTGTGTGGGTGTGCACTTTCGTAAAGTGTGTGTGATTTAACAAAAAGGAAAGAGAAAAAATGGTTATGTGTGTCTTAATTCAATCACATATGCGTGTGTGTGTGTGTGTGTTGGGGGGGTGGGGTTCACATGTAACTGTCCATGGCTGAGAGTCTCCCCAGGCTCTTTTCTGATGGACCGCTGCTGCATGTTGTGGAGATGAAAGGGATGCTGGGAACTCATCTTACGCTATGAATCCTGGGTAAGTAGCGTGTGATGTGAGCACATCCTCATCACTCAGTGAAAAAGGCTTTCATCCCTTATCCGTTCCCTCTATCATTTCTGTCGAAGACACTCCGGCTTCTCCCCATTCCTTCCTTCCCTCCCTTGTCTTCAGTTTCCCCTTCTTCTTTTCTTGGATTTGTCTTTTTCTCTTTTTCTGCGTCCGGTTTTATTATTTTTCATTTTATTAAGCCCGTCCTCCACCGTCTTTTAAGTTTTGACTTGCTTAGCCTCTCTTTTTTCTGAACTCGGAAACACACTTAGTTTGCCTTTCTTTTCATTCTCTGAATAATTCTCGCTTGTCTTCCTTTTTGCAAGTGCTTTGCTTATTTCCCCTGCACTTCCACTTTCTTTTATTATCCCTCTGCCCTTTCTTTGCACAGCTATAGACCTTTACTTTTCTTCCGCTGCTCAACTCGCCACTTTTATTTCCTTTCTCACCCTTTTCTCAACTCTTTTAGTAATGTATTCCAAAATTCTCTTGTATTTTCCTTTATTTTCTGTCTTTTTCTTCACCGTCCCCGTTTTGATTTTCTTTTTCATGCTTTCTTGTTGCTCTCCTCTCTCATCTCTTCTTCTTTTCTTTTCACCTGTCTCCTCTACAGTCTTCTGCTCTTCTCTCCTGTGAACTTAAAATGATCAAAGTGCCCATTCTGGGCATGACAGTTCAATTTTACCCCTGCGTACACACACAGATACACTCACACTCCTGAAAGCACTTTTTTTTTTTTAAGTGTGTGCATGCCCTCTGCACACATATGCATGACTGTATAGATAGTGGTGGGTTTGGATTAGTCAACTTCAAACCTTTCTCCACTGCTTTTATTTGTTTTCATCCTTTATGGTAGATTTATCTTTGATCTTTTTTTTATTTACTGCCGACTTTTAAGTCTATCTGGAAAAATACCCCTGAAACAACATTATATTACATCTCTGCAGGGCAGATTTACACCGTGTTACGGTGTAAACAGTTAATTGCCATCGGATAACGCATTTTCTCCTTGATCTTTTATGTTTTGTTTCTTTTATTTCTGACTGATTATCTTCACCTGCGCAGCTAGCTGCAAGCTACATGGGAGAAGTCGAGATTAAATCAGAATAACATTTGGTTCTGTCCCTTTTGAAAGCACAAAAAATGTCCATATATGGTCATTTTAATTTCCTTGAGATTACCAAGTAACTTTTTGGGCCAACCAGTTCTATTTTCTTATCTCTAAGAATAAAATCTTACTTTCTTGAGATATTATTTCAAGAAAAAAATGGCACATTCTCTAGTGAGATTCCCATAAAAACTTGAACCAAAGGGGCGAGGGAGCCTAAAGATTTGAAAAGTGACGAGAAAGTCCAATTTCTTGGAAGGAAAATATAAAAGAAAGACTGAATAACTTCACAGCTACTTGCTGCAACAAAGAATGTAAATAAAAGCAAATATCTTAGAAATTTTGCATGTAGATTTCCAAAGTTTGAAGTCATATATTAGCCAAATTTTCTGGTTTGACTAAAAATAGAAACAAGACCTTTGCCTGTAATTCAGATTATAAATACAAGATGAAATCTGGTCACAATTTCCCCCCATAATTCCTTTTTGTCCAATTGTGAAGTTGACTTTCTTAAAGAATATTAATTACATGACAATAGTACAATAACAAATGTTTGTATTTAAAACAGATATTAGGATTTAATGTAATCTATCTATCTATCTATCTATCTATCTATCTATCTATCTATCTATC
>VMRN01000014.1:5764363-5822619 GCA_010277015.1 Poeciliopsis turrubarensis | reverse complement strand
CTTCCTTCCTTCCTTCCTTCCTTCCTTCCTTCCTTCCTTCCTTCCTTATGATTTGGGCTTAGAAAAGAATCACATTTTTGGAAAATGTCTTTTAGAGCCTTGATCTTCTTGAAGCATGAATGCAAAAACACGTCTTGCAAAGTATTTTTACTCTAGTTTCAAGTGCAAAAATATTATTACTTATAAAATAAGGCACAGATAACTCAAAAATAACTTTTCAGCAAGATATAGATGTTTTTCTTAAGGAATTAATTCATTAATATTGATTAAAAGTACTATTTCCACTGGCAGATTATTTCACATATAACATGGAGAAATAATCTTCCAGTACTTTTCATCAATATTAAGAAATTATTTACTTTAAAAAAGCTCCTATATCTTGCTGAAAAGTTACTCAAAAGTAACTGTGCCACATTTGTTCTGGGCAGGCGATCAAAAATGTGTGGTAAGATACAATATCTTGCGACATGTGATAAGATATTGTATTTTTACAATGTACTTCAAATCCAGAAAAAACAAAAACGTTTGGATGAGCAGGATGAGCTCTTAATATGGGCCCTTCTCAAAAATTCAACATTGATTTGTGTCTCAGTCTGTAAGTCCACAGGCCACCGGTCTCTGATATCATAATCCTTTAAAGTAATGGCTCGAGCTCCCGCTGACAGAGCCTGATTGATGCCGGGTTTCCCTTCATGCAGAGCCAGCTAACCGGCTGACATTGACAGAGTGACTGACAGGAAGGGTGACAGAATGACAAAAGCTGAGTGACTGGCGTTCATCATCACAACGTCTCCGACTAAAACAAAAGTTATTGAGCCTCGGAAGAGTAATTTTTAATTTTTTGTTTCACCAAAACTTTTGCAAGGTGTTCTTTCTGAATGCGGAGGACACTGAGGGTTTAATATGCTTGAAAATAATTTTGTGTTCTCAATTTAAATGTACACAATTTGCACAAAATGTTACACCAGTGTCGTACAACAAGCCAAAAACAGATTGTGTTGTAGACTAATTTTGAATTCATGAGATTTTAAAGCTTTAGGACTTGCTAGGAAAAGGAGCCCAGTCCATGATGCTGCCATTAACATTTCCATGTTTCCAATAATATGGTTGACCCAGCCGTGAGGCTCGGATGGAGTAAATATCAACATCTGTATTTGTCCAGTTATCTCTGATTTCCGTCTTGGATGAGAGCGGCAGGATTTTTGTGACACACCATCGATATACGGTCATAAAACTCTCATATAAAAGTTGCTGCCAATTACAAAAAACAGACATAAAAGGTGAAACAATGAGTCCGGTAAGGATGCTCAGTCTGATGAAATGCTGAAAGAGAGTTTGGAGTTCAGAAGACAAATTGAAGCTGAAAAGTATTTTGACGTTTTCATTCCAATCATCAGCTTTATGTAATATTGGATTAACAGCATAATAAAGAGCACTGAGGATATTTCTTTCAGAGTCTTTCATGCAAAGGCCTGAAACATGATGGCTTGATTGAAAATTGTACTTTGACAATTTATGCTGGCTTTTGACTTCTACCGAGTCTTAATTTATTTATTTGCTTGGCACAAACAGTAAGGCTCTTTGTTAAATTGACTACTTCTTTCTTCTTTCTTTTTTAAATAATACTTCTGTGGAATAAATCTTCTGCCTTTTTCATTACATATCAGGGTATAATGGGTTAAACAGAGGGTTAAGCATGTGGGTTTCGCACATAAAAAGTTGAGCAAATCCAAAAGCAAATGGCTTATTCTGCTGTTGACTTTATTTTGGTGTCATTTATTGGATCAAATGAAGGAAGGTTGAAGAAACAAGACAAGTTGTTTTGATTAACTAGCTAATTTAAGAAGCAGAGGTCTAAGTAGTGGAAGAACCTCAGTCTGGCAGGTTTTCCTCACGCTGCAACCAGAATATGTCCCAGCTCAGCCAACGCTGCCATGAAAAGCTCAGCCCAATAATTTCCAATGGTTTGAGGTCCGACAATCCCCACTTTGGAAGATAATTTGACATGAGGTTGCAGAATCTTATCTCAATATCTAATTGATCGTCGTTATTCCAGTGAGGAAGCTGTTGCCCCACATGCTTCTTCCACCTAAAGCTATTACCCCCATTTATTTATTTCTTTTTTTTTTTTTTTTTTGCAACAATCTGCGTTTTCCAGTCCATATGTTACCAACACCAGCACCACTGTGGTCTGACAGTGAAGAGCAGTCATGGTAGGCCTTCTGGTGGTCCTATATGCTTGTTGTGTACAATCAGTTCCAGATTGTCTGGATAGGGAGCCATCCGTCGTACTGTCCAGAAAAACCTCGACTGCAAATCTACCTAAATCTTTGGGGGTCGGTTACAGTTGGACGATCGTTCTGGTGTTTTGATCTGTAATGTTGTTTTTGTCTCGATTAGGATATGTCTCCCTAAGTCTGCTTTTGGATGAACGTTTGCTTGTCGTACCAGCTTGTATAGTGCCGTACAGGGCAAAGTAAAGCACTTTACTTTGATGTAAAGTGCTTTACATCAGAGTAAAGCAAAAACAATGACACAGCATGAGGATAAAAGCTGTGAACAAAAGTGTTTTCAGTCCTGATTTAAAGGACCCAACAGCTTCAGGACAAATTCTTTGTTTTATTCATAAAGATTTCTGTTTTAATAAGGTTTAACATTCTCTACATCTTTTTTAAATCAAAATTATCACCTTAAAAATATTTAAAAAGTTGCCCATTCAAGTGGTCCAGAATGCATTCCATTCTTGAACTGCAACTGTACCAAAATCATTCCACGGGTCACAAATTGCTCACAGATCTATTTCTACTCTTTGTGGAAAGAGTGGAAATAGCCGGAAAGATCTGAGTCTCTCTCAGACTTTACATCCGAACTGAGGTTTCACACCTGCATTCAGCCACTCTTAGATTAAAGAATAGATGGAGTGAGTCTCTGCATCTATATTTTTGCTCTTAAAATCACAGCGATAATAATAAGCACCGAAGAGGCGTGTAAATGTCATTCGACTTCCCTCTGTGGGTGTGTGGGCCCCACACACGTGTGTTAAGACCTTTATGTGCTTGCTGAATGTTTGCAATCCTGTGTTGGTGAATGTGCAATGGTGTGTGTCGTGTACTCAAGCCAGGAGTGTATTGTTGTCTCCTCCGGCCCCTTTAATACCATTTCTACGGATTCCACACTGACACGTGTGTGTGTGTGTGTGCGTGCACGCGCACGCACGCGGCAGAAGCAGGTGTCGGCCTTGTCAGGATGGAGCAAAGAAAGCAACATGCCTGTGTGGATCCGAGCGCACGTGTGTGATTGTGGGCACGCTCAGGTGTGTCGGTTGATAAAGTTTATCAGCCCGGGGCACGCTGCTGTCTGCACCCGGCGCGGCGAGCAGGAAAAGGCCATTCCGAGAGAAGGTGTTTGAGTGAGAGAGAGTCACCGGATGTGTGTTTGTTAGCAGTCTGTGGGGAGAAGGATGGCCAACATCAGATGACCCCTTTTCTCATTTCAGAAACACACACACACACGCAAACACGCAAACACGTGCACGCATGCAGGCAGACAATTTAATTCCATTTTGAAGAGGAAAAGCTATCTGCATATTTATAAGCAGATATTTCAAAAACACCAACGGCAGCAGTGCCTGAAACGTCGCCGTTTTCACAGTGGAATTGATCCACATGAGGAGGATGAGCTGCACTCAGCTCCTAAAGACGAGTCCTGCTGCAACAATAAAATGTTGGTAAAAATCTTTTAACTCTTAAAGCGGTTTATTTCCATGGAGAGCTGCTGACCTGGTGCAACCCTTTGCTGGCATGAGGTCACTCACTAAAGGTCTCTAAAATGATCTTTAGTCAGTGTACAAAGTAAGAAAGATATACTTTGACTCTCCTGCCGTCTTGTTTCTCATAGTCTCAGCAGTTGTAAGCTTTTTAATTATTACCATGATTCTATTAGAAGTCTGGAAAAGCAGATATTTTCTTGTACACCATTGCTGACTTATGAAGATCAAAAATACATCAACTTTACTTAAATGGCATGTTCTCTTGTCTTTTTTGTTTTGAAGAGCAGGCAAGAGAAATTGTTTGCTTCATATTTTTACCTTGAAAAATAAGCTGTAAGTAAACACTCTGATCAGCCGGAATTAAGTTTAAGGTGAAACTTACATTCAAAACAACTCAGTTAATTTGATTTTGTGTGCATGGAAGCCGTTACATTTTGTTCCAAACAATTATTTCTAAGGATAAAAAACATTTGCAAAACTACAAACAAAGTTTTTAGTTTTATAACCACGAACCTTAATGAGTTTCCTGAGATTTTACGTTTTAGATTAGCACCAATCATTGTGTAATTGATAAGTTGGAAGGAAAGGTGACTGTTTTTTTCCTAATGTTTTGAAACCAAAATAAATCTGAAATTGTGTTGTACATTTATATTGAGCCTTTTTATGAACACAAGTACAGCTGCAGGTCTCCAGGTGCATGTTTTATAACTTTTAAATAACTTTTTGCTCGATTTTCTGGCAATAAGGCTCGAGTCCTGTCAGAAACCATCTGTGAACAGTTTCGAGTCCTGACTTTGATTAGACCGTTATAACACATACATATGCTCCGGTTTATACCATTTTTTTTGTTGCGCTGGCTGTATGTTTTGGTTTGTCTTACTGGAGGTGAAACACCACTTAGATTGAAATCTGTATATTCAATCTAAGTGTTTGTTTGTGGCTTTTTTCTCCACTGTCAGCAGCTCTGCCTGGTCTTTGCGTCCTTTAATCTAAATAAAAATTAAACTAATTTGGTGCTTGGTGGAAAGGAGTAAAAAAAACAACCCTGTGAAATCAGATAGATTGATAAGAGAAACTCTTCACTTTCAAGCTTCTTGAAAGCTCATCTCTTCCCAGAACATCTCAGATGCTGTAAAACATCTGCTTATCATTTCCTTTGCTCATTTTCTTGGTTTATTACAAAATTTTAATAGTTAATGGTTCCCACAGTGTATTTTTTTTTGTCCCTCTCTTGCATCAAAGCCTCTTCTCAGACTCTAAACAAAATAAAACATATTATTCAATGATTTAAAAGGAGTTGAATAGGCATGAAATGTTTGGGTAATTTAATATTTGTTTTGTTTGCACAAATGTGTTTTGTGCAAACAAAAAATGAACCTCAGTATTTAACCTGTTCCTGAGAAGAGAGCATAAACTGTTGCGGGAAGAAATTAAGAGAAGACGCACACTGATGCTAATATAAGAGCAGGTAAGAGCGTTAAGTGGCCTTGCTCAAGGGCATCTCAGCACTGGCAAAAGTTTGACGGTGGACCCAAAACCAAACCGCTTCTCTGGCCTAAAGGCCACCGCTGCCCTGTGGAAGTATTATGTTCCTGATGCGTGTAATATTTTCATGTTAGTCAAGCTTCAGTGGTCCCACAAGCGGGAAATGAAAGGCCGCAGTGGCTGAAGCATGTGGATTTTCTTGTAAAATATTGTGGCGAATGTGACTGAGGTCTTTGCCCTCTCAGCTGCTGCTGGAGTGCCTCTGGGCCAGGCACTTGACCTTCAAGTGATCCACTGGTTCAGTGGCTAACAGACCAGAACTGAATCGAGCTGCTTCCATTTGGAAGCCACAGAAAGCCTTTGAAAGTGCCAGAGAAACAGGATAAACAGCAGACTTCAGAAATATTAACTGGATATTTAATGGAGATGCACTGGCTGCTGCTTTTCTGGACTTTGTGAAGCTTCTCTCTGCCAACGTCGGTTTAGAGGATTTAAAATTTACCCAAACTTCTCATTGAATTAAAAAAAAAAAAAAAAAACGTGACGGTGTCTAATGTTCACAGTTAAAGATGAATTCTCCAGGTTTCATTGCTGTCTTTTGCTGTTTGTAGAGCTTATTTCCAATCTTCTTTTGTCTATGAAATAACATCAGTGAGACGCTTCTTGTGTCTGACGTGAGAAAAGCTCGCCCCGGTCCGCACTCTGAGCTGTGATGTTTGAGGGGTTTCCTGCCTGTACAGCCTGTTCCAACTTCCCACAGCATCTCAATGAGATCATTATCTGGGCTTTGACTCAGCCCAGGACTTTCCATTTTATAATTTTAAGCCAGCCCTTGGTGGTTTTACTTGTATGTTTTGGCCCATTGTCATGTTGCAGGGTCCAGACATTCAGCTTTAGCTTTTCACAGATGGGCTCACATTTTCCTCAAGCAGGACTTTACTTCGGATTTGATGATGTCGAGCTTTCATGTGCTGCTGGACCGAAACGTTTCCAAACTACGACACTTCCACCTCTGTGCTCCGCAGTTGGTCTGAGCGTCTTTTCTTGGAATGTTTTTTCGTAACGTTTTTAGATTCATCGAAAATAATTACTTTTTATGGAAGTCAATCCATTCATTGACCACTTATTTTAAGCATTTCCTTACTTTGTTTCCAGTTCAATTGTACTGTATACATATGACATTAATGGCGTCAAAACCTTTGAAATTATTATTGTTGATCAGGGAAATGTCTTCAAAAACATAATTGATTTCCCAGTTAATTAGTTTCAGATTTAATGATGTGAAATTTTAGCACTTCCTCCCTTCGTTGCACTTTGAAAACTTCTCGCGTTCGTTTCTCTTCGACACATCCGAGGCTCCCCGTTGATGTGGCGCCAGGCGGTTTGATCTCCTTGGCTCTCAGCTGAATGATGATGCACCAGCGCACCATTACTTTTGACATATCAGTCCAGATCGAGTCATTTGTAGGTCTTCACGCTTGGGGGGGTCTTTGCACATTCTGAAATAAAATAATGAAGCTGACTGTAAAGTGCCAAGTCTGGCCTCTAGTTTGAATTGGATTACATCAGCACAGAACGGTTATGCATAGATGCTCATGAAATAAAACAAAATCATTATCGCAGAGGATGAAGCCTGAGGTTTTGCATCCATTGACACCCATTTGCCTGACTCGGTCCACATTTGCGCCGACGGCTGGCGCTCACGACCAAGTAATAGCAGAAGCATTACGATGTTTGATGCATAAGCTGGCGCTTTGGGCCATCAGATGTTGCTCTTTCTCTACTAAGATCTTCTTTTTTTGATGGGGCTCGATTTTTGTTTCATTAGGTTTGCGTCATATAGAGAAGCTGGCCATGGATTCCTCTTTTCATCATTAACAGCAGCACGCACGCCCACGCATGGAAGAGGATTCTTGACCTGAAGAAGGTCATCTTCTCCATCTGCGTTTCATTTCATCTCCAAAAATTAGGCTTTTATGTTGTATGGATTGTTAATGCACTTTTGTTTTTTTTTTGTTTTCAGATCCACTTTTTGACTTGGATTTAGGCAAATATCCTTCACTGAAACATAAAATAATCAATTTGCTAAATCAAGTAGCAAATTTATCTTTCTTTGTCATTAACAAATCCAAAGATGAGATGTTTTTCATGGTGAAGGCTTGTTTTAGCGATGCACCATGCATGTCAGGAGGATGATTGGTGGAGTAGGTGCGTTGCATGTGGAGGCCACAGTCTCAGCACAGTTCATATTTTTTACGATGAATGGAGCAGAAACTAGGTTGCGTATAAAAAATACTTGACTTTTCCAGTCTTTTTGAAGTTCCTTGATTCATTTGGTAAATGAGAAATGCTGAAAAGAAATACAGAGGTGTTCACTTTGCTTTAAAATAAACGTGAGGCATTACCCATCAGCAATTAGATTTATGACTTGAAAGGACATTTTATTACCTGTCTGGCTTTAGGCAACTTTAAATTCACCTTGGGTTCTTTTGCTGGGTGTAAACGGCACTAAAAACATGTTTTATGAAGTTTTATCAACAAAATAAAACAAAAAGCTACTGAAGTTGATGAACTGTACTTTAAAGAATCTGGATTTAGTGATAAATTTCTTACTTAGCAACCGGAAAAGTTTTGAGAGATTTTAAAACGGAGCTGATGTAAATAAGGCCGGATGCTACAAAAATGTGAAATTAAACCGTGGCAATTGAAAACAATTATTTTTAAATTTATGTTACATTATTTGTAAAAGCAAAGGTTCAGTGCGACTATCAAACAAGAAAACAAACAAACACACACACACAAAAAAAACAGAACTTAATCTGGAAATCAGTCAACTTATGTTTGAATTAATCTCATAATAGCAACAACTGTTTTATAAAGTTTATTGGAGGTGAGTTAAAGCATATTAATGAACAAATGGAGACCAAGACCTTCTAAATGAAGGCCTGTTGTGGAGCTGAGATAAAGCTATGGAGACATTTAAAGCACATTTAGGTTACAAACAATGTCATCTGAAAACAGAGAGAGCAGGACACAACTTCAAACCGAGCATGGCCATCCTCCTAAACCGACCTCCCCTGCAAGAAGAGCATTGATTAGTGTAGAAGCCACGAGAGGAGCTGCAGAGATATTCAGCTCTGGAAAAAATGAAGAGCTCACTGCACTGAACCCCATTGAAAACCTCCTGGTTATTCCACCTAATATAGATTTTTGAACCGAGTTAAAACATTATGTTTCTAAATGAATATGAACTTATTTTCTTTGCATTATCTGAGGTCTGAAAGCATCTTTTTTGTCACTTTGACCATTTCTCATTTTCTGCAAATTACTACAAAAGTTTTGCTTGGAATTTCAGACGTGCTGTCAGCAGTTGATAGAATAAAAGGACAATGTTCATTTTACTCAAACATATCCCTATAAAGGCTAAAATCAGAGAAACTGATCATTTTAAGTGGTTTCTTATTTTTTTTCACAGATATGTAGCTGATGTGGTAGAATTGATGGGACAGCTATAGCCTTGTGTCCCTCAGATCATCTAGCAGAAACACAAACACATGCAAACCAGCTTGAGCGTCACCACAGTGACTTTACTGGGCCGAACAGTAATGTTCAGAATGAGATAAAGCAAACTTTAAACTGTCCTCCAAAAAGCCTGAAGAACTATTGATCAACTCCACTTTAAAATATTTCAAGTCTGACTCCGTCAAAGGTAAGTGTAAGGAAGTGAAAGACGGCTTGAGACTTTTACAGTGCTGGAGTTTCAAGATGCACTTTTTAAATAAACCTCAACACCACCCTCTGTGTTCAATAAAAAGATATTTACAGAGTCCATGAGCCACAGATTCATCACAACATTTAGAAGGCATGTAGGGAAATCACACAAAAATGGAAATTTCGTCGCATTAAAAAGGATGCTTTTAGGCATCCAGGCATGGGCATCATTACTCAGCGTCCCTGAATGCACTGTGGAGGGCAGATGATAAACAGTCTTTGCTCACAGCTGTAGTACCATGCAAATATATCACGACTTTGATAAAAAAAAAAAAAAAAAAATATAAGGCTGATTAAATGTCGCTGTGATGGATCACCCATTTTAAGCAAGTTTCAAGCATCTGCACATTCATCTGCACCGCACAAGGAAGTGCATATTTGTTTCTTTTTTCTCTGAAGTCAAAAAAAGTCAGAATCAGGAGAATAAAAATTTTATGTATCCTCATATTTTTACAGTTTGTGTGTTTGTCACATTTCCTCCCCACCTCATTCTCTTTATCCACCATATACCACAGTGATTCCTGCTTTGTCATAATAGACTGGTGCAAACACTAGATGGCACTCTTGCCTTTCCTCTTTGCTTTTTTCTTTCCATCTCACACACACACACACACACACACACACACACACATCCGCATGCCCCCTTTTCCCACCGCACACACACAAATAAACAGAAATTTGCAAACACAAGGAAGCCTGTGGCAAAAGAGATGCAGGGCCCCATAATGTCCGTCTCTCAAGTTCTCCACACATAACCTCTGTCAGTTCTTCCACTTTGATGTGTGATTATTACAAAAACAGATGCCCTATAACACTAAAATCATTGTTACAGAAATAGATTTGCAGTTTGCACGCAGCTATGTTAAATTCATGAAATTAAGACACGGAGAGCATATGAAACACACCCTGTGGCCTTAAATTCATCCCCATCAGTATCAGTTACAGTCACCTTTAAAGCTGCATCTAGCCGCAGCCGGTGGACCTGCATTCATTGTTTCCCCCTCCATTTCATTCTTTTTCTGAAGTGCTTTGCTGAGGAGCACTTCAGGAGAGTGGATTACCTCTCAGTCACTACTCCCACAGTTTATTCAGCCTGTGGGGATTTAAAGTGTTATCTGCCCGGTCACCAAATCACTTCCCTCTTCTTTTGAGGAGGCTAAATCAGATACGAACTCTTTGTGTGAATTTGCCGTCGTCCTCGCCGCCGCACGCAGAAAACGCTCCACACAGCGTCTCGGGTGAAGTGCATCGGAGCGAGAGATGAGAGAGACGACGGCTCAAGCTCGGTTAGCGGTGGGAAGAAGCGTTCATCTGAGGTTGGTAATCGAAACAGGCGCACATGTGGGGAATGCACAAACGCTGCACAGGACAGGAGGCTGAACTCGGCACAAAATAAAACTACATCACTGGCTGTTTGTTCACACTTTCTAAATGACCCGTGCTAACGCTGCAGTGTCAAGTTATCTCTGGAGGTTGTGGCATAGATGGCTGCCTGCCCTGAGAGGCAGAGATGGTATATTATAGACCAGGTCTCTCTGGATGTTGGATGAACTATATCAACTCAGTTCACTTCCAAGCATCCTAAAAGAATGGCATCTTTCTGGAAGAAGAAGAACAAAAGCTTTCATGTTGGTATGAGTCTTCATTAATGTTACATTAATAAACGTTAAGACCGAAATGTGGTTGGAAAAAAAAACAAAAGACAACATCGCCTTCGGCCTAAACAAAGTAAAGTTGTGCGTAAAACGTGAAAAGACATCCACCTCAAGGTGCCTGTGTTACAGAAACAATATATTTTATTTATAATGTACTTTCTGTAAATCACAAAGACAGAATAAAAACCAAAAGATTAAAAGCGATTGTAAAGATAAAAGCATCATAAGATGAAAGACAAAAAAAAAAAAAGCAAATTCATGAGAAAGAATTAAAGGTGAGAGACAAAAAAGTAACAAAATGTAACAAATTTGAGTTATACTGTAAATCAGTACTAAAACCTTGGGAAGCAACAATACCAGATTTTTTAAAACCCGAGTGTGAGGACGAGTTCTTACATTTACTGAATGCAGATACAAGTACTAAATATCAACACATATCCTAAAAGACTATTTTTTATTACTCATTAAATCAATATTTATCTTATTATTAAAAGTTTCGCAAATCTCACATTTGGCCTCAAATATTCCTATATTAGTGTAGAATAATCTAGTCCAGGTTTGAAGTGTTTATAGATTGTTAACAGATTAAATTTGCTTAAGATGGTGAAAAATCTAGTGGAATCGCCTTTTAGCCATTTCCTAAATCAGAAGTTGCAATCAGAAGCCAGCTTGTCCTCCGTGCTCGGTCGCCTGCAATGTGGTGACGCTGGAAGTTTAATCGTCACATTTCAGAAACGCACAAATACATGAGTAACACGGATAACATCAGCGACGGCTTTCAAGTTGGACCAATTAAACTCTGCTCCCTCTCCCAGACGCCACCGAATCTGAAGCACTATTTCAATACCGGAAGTGTCCCGGCTCGGCGTTGTTTTGCTTCAAAAGGACCAAGAAAACCTCAGATTCAGTGCTGATAGAGATTTTGCAGGATGACTTGAAACAAGCCGTCTAAGCAAGAAACTCCTCAAATGTCTGACATGTGAAAGTGAGGAGATGAGGAAACTTTCCTCAGACTCAGAGGAGTGTTTCAGGCAAAGGGTGTAACACTAACATTTATGGGCCAGGATGTTCTAATTGATTCCTTCTTCTGTTGTTATCATTGCTCCATGAGTCACACCTGGTAATTATTACTAAGTGTCTCTAACAGACTTGCGACTCCAGCATAGAAGGACACAGAGTTAATTATAGGGTGGCAGAAATTAGGTGGGAGGTTATTTACGTCAGGTGGCACTCAACAGTAAATGGAAATATGTTGATATAATCATAAACAGCTGAAATATCCATCAATATTAAACTGGTATTGTTCCAAACTCTTTCTTTTTTTTTTTTTTTTTTATTATAGCATTTACAATGATGCCCACCGACTTCTGTGATGCAGGGGTCGCCATCTTTTTTATTTCCTTCTACGCTGTTTTAACGACTTCTAAATAAAAATGTGGAAGCAACACAAGGTATTCAGGTATCTAGACACGGTGAGAACAACTTGCACAAGTTCAAACTTTTGCGAGGGAGAAATTGTATTCAAAGGCGGTTGAATGTAGCATTGTTGTTGGTGACAGACGGGCTGGTTTGAGTGTTTCAACTGCTGATCTCCTGGGATTTTCATGAAGCAGATGGGCTACAGCAACAAAACAACCACACTGGTTGCCTTCCGAACAGGGAACTGAGGCTTCAATTTGCACAGGCTTACCAAATTTAAACAATATTAGACATGAAAAACGTTGCAGTTTCTTTTTGGCTTCTATTTAAGCAGCAACATTCTGGTGGTGGGTGAAGAATTTCAAGTAAACATGAAATCATGGTCTATCTAATAAAGTCAGCGTATAAACATGATCCCAGCTGCAGAGTATTGGATGAGTTGCACACCTTTGCTAGATATCACAGCGAAAAATCGTCTATCTTAAAGGAGACAGAGCCAAACATGAACTTATTAGTCTAAAAACTGAGATGGAGTCTGACAATCACATGAAATGTCTAAACAAAGTAAAGATGTGTGTAAAATGTGAAGACATCAACCTCAAGGTGGCTGTGTTACAAAAATAATACATTTTATTATTTATAACTGACACATATAACTGTGTGTCATCTGCATATCAGTGAGATAAAATTCAATTTGGGACGGGAGTGGCATGTGTGACAGTAATGAGGGTGAAAAATGAAGATTCATCAAATGGGGCATGCAAACCTGATTTTTCAGATTTTCAATGTATCTTCAGGATTAAATACAAACAGACAATCAGAAATGGTTGTAAAAAGATTCACTTGCACATTTGTTGTTTTTAGATTTACATGAAAACATTCGGTAATCTCTACAAATTGTTTCTTCTTCTGGATATTAGAAAAGGTCGAATCTTTCCTTAAATGCAAAAACAGCCTTGTTTTTTCTCACTGTAGTTTATCTCATGACATTCGAGTTTATTACCAATTCTTGTCTTGGTTTTTGTATTTTCAGAGACCATTCTCCATAGAAAACAGTCCAACTATCAAAACCAAAACCTGTTAACTTTGATGAAAAAAGAACACACTTTCGATTTTCAGCAAAAGTTTGACAACATCTGTCAGGAATATAAAAAGAGTATTCTACATGTATAATAGTAAACATCTTCCTCTTGCAACAGTACTCAACACAGATCCTTCTGCAACAACATGCAGCCTAATCTAACCTAAACAATATTGGCTTTGTTTTGAACTGCAGCAACCCCTCCCCAAAAACACCAACAAATTAAGTTATATATACTGGGAAGAGTTATTCATATTAAACTTCCTGCTTTGCCATGTCAGAGCATAATTTGAATTTCTTGAACTTCTGAAAATCTGGTCATTGTCCTCCTGCAGGATCTTGGAGAAACTGAAAGGTTCACATAAGAGCCACTGCATCTCAAACTAACGCAAAACTGAATTCAAATCAAAATCCAATTCAGAGCACAGCAACAGACTGCAGGGCTTTTATTTTAGGGGTGGGGGAAAATCCGCCCAACTGAGACTGGTCTTAGCATCGTCTTGGGGGAAGCTGTTTTGCCAAAGAGCTATTTATTTAGAGGACAAAAATCAGAGAGTGTGGCAACTCTGAACTGCATGGCAGAGTCTTACAGACTGCACAATCAATGCACGCAAGGCTGATCATCCAGGGAGACACAACACAGTGAAGCATTTGCACAGGAAGAACACATCCAGCAACCAAACAACAAATTAGAACATTGTTTCTGAAGGCTGATACAGAAGAGATGGTTGGCCACAAGTGTGGGCAGGGGCTGCTACAGCAACCGTAAGATAACCCTGGTCAAATAAACTACAGTTTTATAGAGTCACCCCTGCTTCCTGAGATAATACACAATATAATATATATTATGTTTTGACAGCTTGGGCAGACGGCCTGCAGTCAGCTGCTTGACAGACATGCCTTTCGACACTTGCTATCTGTGGTGTTAAAACAGCATTACCTTAGTAAGAGTGATAATGTGGCACTCCTTCAACTCTTACAATAAGACTCTGATTGTCCCATATTTTTTGCAACTGTATGAAAAGACACATAATTATTAAATCTTACCAACTTTTCTTGCTTCAGGCCAGAAATTATTATTCAAATATTTTTGATTTCTTGAAAATCTGAATAAATCTAGCGGGTTTTTTTTTTTTTTTTTAATCATTCAGATTCATCAGTTAATATATGCTGCCTTGCTCAAGGACTCCGACTTTTCACACTCTTGTCTTTTCCTGACATACAGGCTCTGACTGGAGGTTCCCTCTGTAGACCACTGGACTCTCAAGATCAAGCATTCACATGAAAATATGTACCAGAAATCCTGAAAGTGTAAACTCAGGTAGTAAACTCAAAGCTGCGTTTGCTGATTGGACAAGATTTTGTACGTCACTCTTTGAAATTTTCTCTGAGCTACTACCAGGTCTAAGTAGACTCTCTTTTTAGCGACTAAGGGACTTGAGTCTGTTTTTCCCCCCAAAGCAGATCAATCAATCAATCAAATTTTATTTGTATAGCACATTTCAGCAACAAGGCATTTCAAAGTGCTTTACATCATAAACTCAAAACACAAAGTCATGCAACATAGAATAAAAAAAAAAGTACATTGTTACATATTACATTTCAAATACATTTCTAAACAGGAGTGTTTTTAGTTGAGATTTAAAGGAAGTCAGGGTTTCTGCTGTTTTACAGTTTTATGGAAGTTTGTTCCAAATTTTTGGTCCATAGATACTGAAAGCTGCTTCTCCTCTTTTGGTTCTGGTTCTGGGGATGGAGAGCAGAACCAGAACCAGAAGACCTCAGAGGTCTGGCAGGTTGATACAACAGCAGCAGATCTTTAATGTATTGTGGTGCTAAACCGTCCAGTGATTTGTAAACTAACAGTATTTTAAAATCTATTCTTTGAGCTACAGGGAGCCAGTGGAGGGACTTTAAAACTGGTGTTATGTGCTCTACCTTCCTGGTTCTAGTGAGAACGTGAGCAGCAGCCTTCTGGATCAACTGCAGCTGTTTGACTGATTTGTTGGACAGGCCTGTGAAGACGCTGTTACAATAATCAATGCGACTGAAGATAAACGCATGAATGAGTTTCTCTAGATCTGGCTGAGACATTAGTCCTCTAATCCTGGAGATGTTCTTCAGGTGATAGAAGGCCGATTTTGTTACTGTCTTTATGTGGCTCTGGAGGTTCAAGTCCGAGTCCATCACTACTCCCAGATGTGTTTTACTTTGCTTCCTTTCTCGTCTCAAATTGCTGCAAACCAGATCGCAGGTCTTTCTCGCGAGGCCTGATTAACATGTTCTAATTGCTCCGGGCGTCATCCGACCCGATCGGATTCCAAATCGGATGCATGTTAACAGGCCCTTTGTTAAAATGCATCTGACAAAGATCAGTTTTTTGATCAAAACATTAATTTGGCAGTAAAATTAGGGTCAAGCGAAAAGGCTCTTCATCCTGGAGGGCTTTGACAACTCTGCTTCTTGAGCGACAGCTTCCACCTCGTCGAGTGGCCTTTCGGAGTTGGTTGTAGTGTTTTCTTTACTGTGAATAATGACACTGTCTTATGCATCACTGTCTTAAGCATCTTCACAAGGTCCTTTGTTTTCTTCTGAGCTTTAAACACACAGATTCTATACCAAATCATGTTCATCTCTAGGAGACGCAACCAACCTCCTGCAAAATGGAATGATTGATTGCAATTCCCTCTGAGATTATATTTCTACAGGTTTGTTTGAAATGACGAATACGACATGGTGAGGAACCTGAAAATTGTTTTCAAAGACTTGCAGAGGTCCACAAAGCATAAATGTTTTGAGTTAATTTATCAGAAGCTTACAAAGCCTCAACATCGTCAACATCTGGACTTTCCAAAAATAACTTGAAGACGTAATCGTAATGGATGTGAACTTCTGAAGTTGAAGAAATTCTCTTTATTCTGGCATTTATCAGCTTGTCGTGTTAATTCTAGTCGACCTAAAACAGAAAACGTTCCGGCTCATTTAATGCCAAGCAATGAGTAAAAAAAAAAGGTTGTGTCTTATCACACAGTGTGTGTAAATATCTGTTTTCAGCTGTGTACACGTACAGCACAGAAACGGAGAAGCCAAACATGCTGTATTTTATTTATTTCTTGGGCTGAAACAAGGATGAGTCCCTTGTCAAGAAAATGCTATAATGCCTCAGGTCAATAGAAACAAACAAGTAGAAAGCACAAACTCTTGAAAACACAACTTCTTCCCTGCAGTCCCCACAGTCAGGTGGAGATGTAAGGACAGCTCAGACTTAAGAGCTCAAATGTGATTGAAGAGAAATTTTTTATTTTTATTTTTTATTTATTTATTTCGTTTTTGTGTCCTGACACCAAAACGGCAACTCTTGATCTCGGGAAGTTTAACAAACTGCAATAAGCCCAGAACTTACTTTAATGTAGAGGAATTTAATCCAGCTGGGGACAAACAAACAGTTTTGATAGATTTGATGTAGATCCAGATGAAACAGACGATATTTATGGCTGCAGTTCTGGCGATAAAAGTAAATTTAAATGTGACCACAAGCTGGAGATCTCTGGACATCTGTTGTGTACTACTAGTCATAATTTGAGGCACATGTTGAGCTTTATACTTCACTGCCTTCATTCAACTTTCTTAATTTAAAAAAAATACTTTAATATCAATTTAATGTGATTTATAATACGCCCAGAAAATGTTTGAAATCTGTCAGCCAGCCACCGTTCCAGCTCCCTACATTTATTTTCTGCCTGGAGTTTTAACTTTTTCAACAACAACAGTCCCAGAGCCTGCTGTCTGACCATCTGCAGAAATGCAAGTCAGGGATTCTTTGGGTTTTCACGCTGAGATCCATATCAGGAGCATCTCCTCCTTTTCCCATCTTCAGCAGCCAGACAGCTTTCTGCACAACTGCCTCACACTGTTGGTCAGGCAAAACAAACAAACCAACAAAAACAAAAACCTCACCAACAAAAACGCAAGGCACTGAGGGAAAAAAAGTCCTTGAGAAAAAGTTTTGACATCAGTGTTTTTAAATGACTAAAATTATACCTGGAGAAACTTAGTTTTCTGAATGTTGACTGATTAGGTCATTCAGAGTTCAACTCAACATCTAGGATTTGTGGGTTTAAAGGTACTGATGGAAGCCTACTGGGTACGGGTTTTTAAAGGCTCATCATGCACCAACCTGCAGAGAAATCTAACAAGCTCCCCTGACACTCGCAGATCCTGATAAAGATTAAATGCTATCTATTTCAACGCTGTTAAAGGTCCCTCTTGATAGAGGAGTCGAGCAGAAAGATGGGTGAGAGAGAGTCAGAAAGCGAGAGAGAGAGAGAGAGATGCGTGTGTTTCAGGATGTCAACACATTAATATTTCCTCTGCAGCCCTCTGTCTCCCCTCATATCTCACCCAAGTGTCAGGGGAGTGGGTGGCAGGGCCTGTCTGGAGAGACAACACTCACGTTAAGCATTTGAGAACATTGGCTTGAGCAGTGCTGGTTGGTGTCATGGACAGGAAGCCAACACACACTGCAGCCGCGCGCAACATTTGTTGTGTAGAATCATTGAAATTTATTTTAGCAGTCTGGCCCTACCGCCTCAATCCCAAGGCATCACACAGTGCCACTTTGTCAGGAACTATTGGGCTTAGACGAGGCTATATCGGGGCTGCTTATCAACAGCCAGGATAAACACGGTTACCATGGAAACTGATGGTTTAGTCTGATATCGATCAAGTTTGTTGGGGGGTTCCCAAAAATAGTCTCTATTGGCTAAACGGCAGAATAATTAGATGTAGGTTTATCTTACAATGTTTTTGGGGCAAAATGCATTTAAGGCTTTAAATGCAAGTTGTGCAAGAAGGAGCTCGTATATTAGTGCAGCCACAAATGTCACCTCAAAACAAAACAGGTTGCATCAAGTCTAGATGTCCCCATTGAAATTTATCAAGTATTTTTTTTAAAGAAGTTACATGAATAATCAGAGATTAATGAAAGACATTGAAAGCACATTTAAAAAAAAAAAACAGTTAATATTTGCTTCCTAGTGTACATATTGCCTTTTAGAAAACTAAACTAAAACCAAGTATAAATAAAAAAGGTTGAATGCAGCTAAGTAACGCTTAAAGAAAATATATTATCCTTCCTGCTGGGAAACTTAAGCCAATTTCTAAACTTTTTTTAAACAAATTATTTAAAAAATGACCCTCGTTTGTCGGCATTACTGACGCGTCACGTAAGTGGAAGGAGGAATGGGGGGAAAATGAATCCTGCAGGTCTGCTCAGGGGACACTGCCTGGTTAAAACCTGCTGAAGTGTCACAGGAAGGCTATTTTCCACTTCAGGTACTGTAGCTGATAGACTTTGATGTTGGACTGAACTTTTGATCAATTAACAACACAGCCGGATTGACCTGCCACTTCAGGAACGCCCGAACTATTTTGTGCCTGATATTTTTGGTCTGCATTGATGCAGGATGCCAGTTCAGTTTGAACCGCCAGGTGCAACTTTTAGTGGAACGTCAAGCTGCTGGTCTTGTTTGCGAATAGAACAGCAACATCTATGCCTTGATGAACAACTGAATACGACTGCACCGTATCATCCTTTTTATTGAGAAATCCGAAACAGACCATTAAAATAAGTTGGATTCGTTTGAATTTAATGGATTCAAATCTGTGCAATCAGAATTACATTGGATGTAACTGCTTTGTGAATTGGCCTGAAATGACATTTGTTGCAATCCGTGCATAAATTAACATCCGTGCAAACAATTTCAGCTGTTAAATTATGCAAATGACTTCTAATTTTCCTTCGTGACATCAGACAGCGTTTTTACTTCTACAGGACGTTCATAGCGTTACAGATCGTCATTTATATACACAACAGATTTACTGTATATGTTAAGCAAGTTAATAATGAGCTTGGAGGTCTGTCACTGACCTTTAATGTAGCAAGTAGGAAGGAAAAAAGCATTACTAGCATGAAGTCAGTTTGGTATTTTAAAACCATCAGACTCCTATTGTGGCCTTCTCTTGTGGCTTGGACATAAAAGATGTCATGGAGTAAATGTCATGAAAAGACCAGAAACAGCGATTGTTCACCTTACCTCAACGCTGACTCTCAATTTATTTTGATTTCCCCCTGTGCTCCTCTTATTTTAGAATCTGCGAGTGTAACGGACTGTAGATTTATGTGTTTGTGAGCATTGAAGTTTTCCTTTCAGCCTGCGAGAATAAAAGGGAATCCCGGATGAAAATCGGCAGAAAATCACACTTGAGGGTTTTCTCGGGGTCAGGCAAAATAATAATTTATTGCCTGACCCAAAACGAGAAGCCAGTGGAATGATCTGACATTAACAAATCATGGGGGATGCATACACTGGGGACTTGATTGCAGGACACAACACAGGTGAGCAGATGGAAAACAGGTGAACAAGGGCAGAAAACTGAAGCACTAAGGTAAAAAAAAAATAATTAGATATTCAAAGACGCAGAGAAAAAAAAAAGAAACACAACAGGGACAATACAACCAAATTGATTAAACTAAACTCAAACTCCAACCGATCATGACATTATGGATGAAATGTGAAAATGTAAAAGATGTAGATCTGAAAACTTTTCGTTCTAAATACAGAATTGATGCTATTCAAGTTTATACTTTTAAAAGTCAGCTTTCCTTTCAACAGTTATTGGTAGTTGACGTCATACGTGCAGCTGTCAGACGTTTTGATGCAGTAAGTCATGAGAAAAAGAATAAATCATTACACCAAAGGAACATCAACTAATTTTACCTACAAGAAAAGAAAATTGGAACAAAAAACTCAGAGATGATAAATTGGTGTGAACTCGTTACATCGACAGATTGCACACTAATAAAATGTTTTTTTCTCCCCTCTGCATTTAAGTAGCAAAAATATAGTCACAGTCCATAAATTTCGGTATTATTTTGAAGTTCGTTTATTTCAGTAACAGCGGGTAATTATGGAATAATTACCTGCTGTAATTTTAAAGCCTTTTATTGCTGTTAATTAGAATAATTTGAAAAGAGAGCATTTAAGGTGAGAATGTCACCTCAGATCAACAAATCAAAACATTTTTAATACAGAAACTATGTTTAATACCCAATCTTTTTTTTTGTTATCTTTGTTTCTAATATGACAAACAAGCCAGTTTGCAAGGCTATTAGAGCATAATGAGGTATTTTTCCCATCTTCAGCAGCCACGTCTAGTTTAAAATGTAACATCTGTTTTAAAATGTGCTTGAGGAAACAGACACACACCCCACAGTTTGACACAACGGCGTCTGTTAATTCCTTAATCTGCTCACGGAGAAACGAAACGAGCCCCTAAAATAACCGAGCTGATCTGAACTGAGAAATCGTCTCTCTTGGTTTCCAGCGGTTGATATTGTTTAACCACCCACAGTACTTTTCCACATCATCAGTATCCTGCAGAAACTTGATGCTAAACTGGTGTCACACTGGCAATAACACCCCATGCCCGTTTCTCCCACTTCTCCTGATATCTCTTCCAGCCTTTTTCTTTTCCCTCCTATCTCTACTCCTCTGTTTTTTTCCGTCCCCTCTGCCTCCTTCCTCTCCCCCCTACCAGGTTCTTGGCAGTGCTTGGCAGTCGCCCACCTTGTCTAACTAGCAGGTTGATGTGGGTCTGTGAATGTGCGTATTTTCTCTCTTCCCTGTGTGTGTGTGTGTGTGTGTGTGTGAGAGTGTGTGTCTAGCAGCGGTCTAGACATGGTTTCCTCTCTTGTGTTTGTCTTTCTCCTCTGGCCAGCTGATCTGTTCAGCCAGGAATGCTGCTGCTACTGCTGCCATACTGTTAACTCTCTCTCTCTCTCTCTCTCTCTGTGTGTGTGTAGCTCCCACTCTTTTTTTCCTTCACTCTATCACTTCTGCTCTCATTTGATTTTCTCCTTAAATCTTTATCTCTGCCTGCCATCTATCTTTCTTCCTCTCTGTCTCACCTCCATCGGCATCAACCAATTCTTTGCTGCTTTTGTGTTCAGACAAACACCAATTTTCTTCACAGCAATTTAAATATCCATCTCTGAACACCCACACTTCTAATTTTAGAAAGGTGCAACTGCATTGATTGTTGGTCTCCGTTCTCTCCTCCATTCTCGTCCTTTTCTTTCTGGAGACAATCTTTTCTTCCAGAGTCCTACGCTATGAGATGATGAGCGTCTCCTGGCTTATGTGCTGTGCATTCAATTTAGTAGTTTTTGTTTAAATTTGTGTACATATAATATTAAAATGTTTGAACCCTAAAATAGCCTATATGCAGTTCCTACATATTGGGACATATTGATATTTGAAATGAAAGTGTACGCATGTTGTGTTAAAATCATGGAAAATGTGGCTAAATAAGAGTTGATTGTACAAAACAATTGGTGTTTTAGTCACTATGTACAATATTTCTAAAAACGTAACGAAGGGCAGTCAGCCGTCCTAATGCTCTGCATACTGAGAATATATTTATATCAGGAACAAATCAGAGTGAGACGCGCTGCCCCATTTTGGACTAATTGAAGTTTGGTTTGTCCAAAGGTTTTCAACCCAGAGACTAATTTGCAAAGCCAGACCTTGCTTGGAGTGGTTTAAAATGCGAAAAACGAATTTGTTTTTGCTTCAGTCGTCGTTTCATCTGGGAATTAAAAACCCTAAACTCTGATAGCATCTCTATTGCGGAGCGTAAACATCTCTAAATCTGAGGACTTCTAAATGAGGACAAGAACGGAGCCAATTTTACTGGTTTTTATCCACTTTAATGTCTCCTTTGGCCACTGTTGTGCTGCTGACCTTAGGAATCATTCTGTAGTAATAGCCCATGTTTTAAAAAAAAAATCATTTAAATACTTATGTCTCCAGTATTTTATAGTCCGGTTCTCGATAGCTACCATCCTGCAACCATTTGATGCATTCTTTCTCCAGGACATCTAAATCACATGATCGTCAAAAGGTCATGCAAGTTATTTCACCCCAAGAGCTAAAACAACAACCCCCCAAAAACCCTACAATATTCTCGAAAGAGCTACAACAGACACGTTATCGTATGAAAGCGAATGCTGGAACGATCAGAGGTTTTCAAGCTTTGCTCTCTGAACATGAAGCTTATCAGTGAGAATGTGCAAAGAGCAAGATTTCTAGAATGACACACAGCATTTCAGGAAAAGACTCTAAAGGATAGAGCTAGATGAATCTTGGTTTATGATTTCTTTGCTGCAGGGGGGGTTGTTACGTTAGGAAGAAACGATCTGCTAGTAATTCGGAGGGGTATTAAAAGGGTGAAGGAGAAAAATGTGAGATTATTTGAAAAAAAAAAAAAAAAAAAAACAACAAAAAAACAGCAGAATTAAAATTAGACCCTGCATTACAGCAATAACACAAAGCCTACCAGTAAATCCGTGGAGGACTGGCTGAGAAATACAAAATGGAAAGTCCTAGACAAAGTCAACGCCAAGATAATGACCAGATGCTGGAGGGTTAGTTGAGGAAACCATTCAAATATATCCCATCTGAAAGCGATGAGTGAGGCGTACTTTCCTTAGACTGATGTCAGGGTTTGGTACAAAATCAACTCGGTGAACTTGCTTTTGGTAGAAACAGAGTTTGTGCTTCTATCAAACACAGTTTTACGTTTTGTGCAATGAGTAAAACAGAGGTAATCTTTGCACAGCGAGAACAAATCCATTCCATTCGTTCCTGGACATGAAATACGTTACCTTAAGAAGGCTGTGCATCAACAGATGGCAACAAACCTCCTTCAAGTGGGGCAACATCGTTTTCAAAGCACAAATTACAAGAAAAATATGTAGTTATTTGACTGGATGACTCAGTATTTGTACTAACAAGAAACTCACCAAGTGTGTCTTTGAAAGCAGAAATTGAGTGTACAGCCACCAGGCTCTACCAAAGGTCAAACCCACAGTTTCTGCACTTACGTTTGGATTTTTTTCAACCTTCTGCACAGAGTTTGCATGAACTGGTGATCTCTGGGGATTTGTCTCTTCATTTAAGCTTTGCTGCTTCTTTAACAAGGTACAGCTCACAAATACAAACGGACCTCTTGGTTGTCGTTTCAATTTAATTGAACAAACCTTGGTGTATTTCTTATCATCCATGTGTTCATTCCTCCACCACGCTTTGTTCTACACACCAGCACATCTAGGAAGGGATGCCAGTCCCTTCCTCCATCCCTTGCTCCTCACTTCCTTTTTTACCACCTCCACCTCAGCTCTATCTGTTCTCCCTTTTCCCTTTGCTTCAGGCCGTCAGGTTGTAAAACTTAATCTTCATAAAAAGAATAAAAAAAGGGTTTCTTCTTTCATCTGCCTTGCTCCTCTTTCACAAAGTCGCGCGCAGGGGTGCCCATGTAGACTTTCTCTCACTTTTAAATTAAACTGATAAAATTCTCTTTCTAGTTGGCCTTGGCAACGACCTGCACTCTCGGGTACACGCGCACTGCAGCAGTGGCCACACACCTCACATAAATAAGCAATAGGAACGAGTTTAGAAAAAGAAAAAAAAAAAAAGATTAATTCAGTTCTACCTTTACTTCAGCAGAAAATGTAATGGACGACTCAATGCGTCTGGAGCCAAACAACTAGAGCAGCATCTCTGTGCATAGATGCAAAACAGTGGATCGCTGGGTAGAAACAGAAAACTTAACTGAGTCAGAAATCCATTCGTTCGTAGGACGTAAGAGTGCAAAAGTCTCTGGTGCTCAAATTCATTGAGGCCAAGACCCCTTCAAAATGTGTTCCTGTTGGTACATTATTGTTATTTTTATTGTGAGAAGCAAACAGAGACTCATCAGAGAACCGGGCTTTTGGGAAAAGTACAAAAATACAGAATTAAGGCAGTACATTCAAATGCAATTCCTCAAGACTGGCACAGATTTATACAGACTTCCCGCCCCGCATCTTTGACAAGTCGGGGAGCCATAAGACGTGTAAATGACAAGAAAACAGAAATGTACACATTTTTGAGTTCAGATGTGGCTTAATGTGTTTTTGTGTTGATGCATGTGACACATATTTGCTTTAATTAGCTGCTAAAATGTTCTGAATTGAGGATCGTTGCTTTCCATTTGCTTTGACATAAATCCAGAAATGGACAGGCACAAATTTCGCAGTTTTGCCTTTTCAAACTCTGTAAAATAGCACTATTGTTATTCAACGAAATAAATTTGCATTCAAGTCTCAACAGCAGCTTGCAGTAATTCACAGCGACTTTAAACGACTGCTAAATATGCAAATTTTGCCTGTAAGTCTCAGCTGAGGTTGCAGTTTCACCAGTGTTGAGAGCTAAACGTCATTTCTCGGCATAAATCCTCATTTTTGTTGGGCAGCTTCCCTGCAATCAGTCACCAACATCGTGAGCGTCGTTTGTTGCTTGATTAAAGATGAGATTTATTTCAACCCAGAGAAATTAATATAAAATGGATATTGGAAGACAACAAAGGAACCTGAAGTGTAAACATTGGAGTTTGACTGGGAAACATGCAGAAAGAAACTGCGCGGCAACATTTTCTTTTACTATTTTTATGAATAAAAATTGGCTAAATTTACTCACCAGGAATGTTTTCAGAGACAGGCTGACTCAGCTGTTTTGAGATTCAGTTTTATTGTGTTTCTGTTTGTTTTGCCTATGTTTGGTTTGAATGTTTTTTGTTTTATCATTTGTTTTGTTTTTCCTCCCACATAACGTGAACTTTTGTTCAGTTTCACATAGTAATTTTCTTTGAGTATATTTATGCTTGGATTTCTAAGTGATCCAAAGAGGAGACCTTTAGGCATCCAAGGTCCAGGGTCCGAAGAGATCAATACCCCCTATGTCAGAGCGACTTTTGGCAAAAAGGACCAATTTAAATATCAACATTATGTCTTTATTAATGGAGGTGTGGAGCTGCATTGGCAGAAGCGAAGGTTGTGTTTGACCTGGTTCCTTTCCTGACCTCTTGTGGTGGTTCTGGTGCTGTAAGCTAACCAGGCTGGTTTTGAACGCCACATTATCCTTTTTTTTTTAATAAAGATTAAAAGTTAGCGCTAGACAATGCATCGCCTTTCTTCTTGTTTATGATTTTTAGACTTCGGCTCATTTGCCGTGCCAGCAGTTTTAACAAATACCCGCCTTTTTGCATGCTTGCTTTAGTCAGACGGCGATGGAAATAATGCTTAGGTAAGAAATTAGATGCACAGTGGGGGGGGGGGAAAAAAACGGGGAAGATGCTGTTGTTTCTGCTGCTGGGATTTCAATGTTTTACAGAGAAATTCTTTAGAGTGATCTACTGCCAACCCCTGAAAACTCAGAGGATTGTGTAGGATGGGAGCATGCAGATGGCAAGTCAGAAAATAACAGAAGATAAAGACTGCAAAGCGGAAATTATAAATATTGCTACCAAAGACACACATTCCGAAACAACAAGAGAGAAAGAACAAAAGTGGAAAGAAAAGAGAGAGAAAGACGATTTGTTTTTGCGACTCTTTATGTGTTCTCTCGTTTTACTGGGGCACCATGTAGAAATTGAAATATGAATTAGGAGCTGAAATGACTGTCAGCCTTGATCCGTCGTCACCAGAGACTCCAAAAAGGCCCGAAACACCAGTGGAGCAGCTCTGCATGGACACGCACAAACACGTCTACACACAGAAACACACGCTCTTCTCCTTCTCCGGGTCTCTAACCATCTGGTTAACTTATCAGTCCTCTCTCTCCTCGTTGTGATGGCAACCAAAGAAAACAGCGACTGGGGGCTGCCACACAGCACAATGCCTCTCTTGTCCTCTCTCCTCCTTCTTTCACTCTCTTCACACTCCCCGACTCCCTGCATCCCTCGCTCCCTCAGCCATCATTCCTTCTCTGGATCATTTCTCCTCTCGTTCCCCTCATTGCTTCGTTTGTTTACTCTACTCTCCTTTTCTGTGACTGCCTCCCATCCTTTCCCACCTTCCACTCTGCACTCCACTCTTCTTTTCTGTTTCCAAACTTTCTCTCCTCTTTTCTTTCTCTTACTTTTTGTCTTCCCTTCATTCTGTTTGTTCCTCGTTATCTGCCATCCACCCCACGGCAGCTCTGCCAGTTTGGGAGCAGCATTGAGCTTCCGTATATGTTTCTGGCAAAAAGTAGAACAAATATTTTCTCCCAACAAAAGATGTGAATTTGAATATGTTGTGTCACTGCATAAGCGATTTTGGATAAATCTGGTTTTGGATATCGAACATATGAGTGGTTATAGGAAAACAGTCTTCAGTCAGAGGCTTCTTAAAAGTCACTGTAATACAGGCTGCTACATGAAATGAGTTACAGTTATTTCCTTTGAGATGAATGCTTTTTAATGTCATTGAATTATTCTTATAATTATATATCTTATTACTGAGTTAAACCTGGACATGTCTGAGTTGTAGATGTTTACATTAGCATCGTTCTCTGTAATATCTTCGACATATATTTATTTTCATTGCTGTGTAGATGACCTCTAGCTCCTGCTGTCCACCAACATTAATCCTGTTCTGTTCAAATGGGAAACAAATACCTGCGAGAAGAAAGAAATATTTAAAAATGAAAAAGAAAAAAAAAAATGTTTGTTGCATGAGTTGCAGCTCTCAATACAGTTTTTGCATAACTAACATAAAAAAATATTACACCATCAGTTTCACAGTGGTAACAAAAGATCAACATGTTTTTTCATTTTACAACGGAATCATTCTGTAAAGGTTGAAAAAAAGTCTCTAAAAAAAAAACTACTTACACCACAGCGTAGCAAAGTCAGCTAATCAACGATGAGGGAAAATATGGAACAACAGTAACATTATGGAGCCAGGAGGGAAATGAGCCCTGCAGGTCACCAAGACACTGATGGCAACACAGAAGGAAACACGGGAATTTAATACATCTCTGAATTCTCCTTTATTCTTATAAATGGACTAAGGAGTGAGGTTGGAAGATAGAAGCCTTTTCTTTCAAACAAAACATAAAGTAAAAGTACATAATATGGTCTCTGGGAACCAAAACTAACACATGCGGCAACGTCAAAACAGAGAAATTCTGGCAAGATATTTAGTTCTACAAAACACAAAACTCAAACACCAAAAGAACGGGACACTTGACAGTTTAGGGTTTCGGGAGACCTTTTCTTTTTTCAGCGTCTTGCTCGGTGCTTTCAGGGGGAACATGCCTGTTGCAAGCCGTTTTTCAGTGTTCTCCATTTGTGGAGCATTTTCTTTCCAGTCGAACGGTTGATTTTCTCCGACTCATTAAATGCTACAATCTTCTTTCTGAGAGCGTCAGACAGCTCTTTCAATTCACTCACCCTTTAACGTTCAGGAAGACGCCGAATGAAACGTCCGAGGCTCAGACAGAGCCTCGGACGTTTCAAAACGCTGCATCACCACAATCTTACCATGCATCACCGGCTGTCGTAGGATGTACTCATTTTATCACAAGACTTTCTGCCTGCAGAGGAGGTTGTTTACGTTTAGGAATGTCTGCTTATGGCGACTCCAGATGTGCCTAAATGACCCAAATTCAAAGAGACCACCTACGTCTGACTCTTTCAGTGTCATATTATGATTATATCAACCTTGCCCAAGTGTGCAGCCACTTCTGCTTACAGTACGAAAAATAATTACCAACAGCAAACAAAGATTTCACAGCCAGATAGTCACGTTTTACTGCAGTGCTTTTATTGCTGAGCCATCTCTGAAGGAGGACACTGCAGTCTAATTAAAATGTCTTTGCAAGTGATCTCAGGCCATTGTGGCAGCTAATTCTCTCTTTAATCAAAATCTTTATGACTTATATAATATGCATAAACATGCTAATTTGCTTTCAGTATTCCCAAACACAGATAACTTTTGTTGCTAGTATTTGTCAGTGTGGTGCCTTGATAGCTCCCTTTCAGGGGCCTCCAATGAAGGCTTGTGAAGGAATCAAACAAATGAATGGCAAATTGGGGGGAAAAAAAAAAGCTAACAGTTAATGCCTTTTCTAATCAGGTTTTACAAAAGGTTGCCACAGATGGAAACTTCAAGGTGCGTGGGAATACTTCATGCAGATGTCTGATGTTTGGCTCGTCTTTTCTCAGACTCCACAGTGGGAATGCAGATGTTAGGAAATCATGTAATATGAGATAATACTTGTGAATGTTGCGATAGTGATGTGATTTGACCTGAATAAACCAGTAATTATAAAGTGATACTGTCCTTTTGCTTCGAGCTCACCTCAAGCATGGCCCCTGAATAGGTTTCATTTAAACAACTTCATTGTTTCTTATTGATTGGCCACTTTTCCATCTCTTAACCTTCTGAAATGTTTGTATTGAACATGTGATACAGGTCCTGGTGAAAGTCCAGCATAATACTTAAATAATTAGCTAACATCCGTTGCAGTTCAAGCCGCTCTTAACAATATGCATATTACATCCAGCGCCAGTGGAATAATGATAAATTTGTGATACACTGTGCAGCCCAGAGCACCAATTAAAGGATCTGGAAAAGCCTGAATATTGATTGAGAAGGAATGAAAACAAATTTTAGCTTTGAGTTTGTAAGTTTGAATTTGATATTTGGGTATTTTAATTGTTATGGAGGACCTTGTCACCCCAGTTTAGTGATAGAGTCGTTAATTGAGGAAATAATAGGTTGTTAAATGGCTGCTAACATAATTTATGAGCTTCTTCAGAGATCTTTTGTGACCTGGTGATCAGTGGTTTATGTACAGTCACGTTCCAATAATTAATTTTCCCCCAAAATGCATTTATTTCAATAATTTAGAAAAAAATGAAACTATAAATTTTACAACAGGGTTATTTGTTTCAAACGCTCTTTTATGGTCATTTTCAGGACTGGATTTGCAGCTAATAAAAAAAACAAAGCAAAATGCAGTTTCAGACAATTAAGTTATAAAATTCTTATGCAGAAATGTTTGCCCTGTGGCTTTGCTGAGGAGTTAAAGATGCTCTTGGTTGCTTTAATAGCAGCTTTCACCTCGTCTGCATAGTCAGCTCTGCTGTCTGTCATCTTCCTCTTGAAAATACGCCACAGATCTGCTGTAGTGTTTAGATCAAGCGACTTTACTGGCTAAACAAGGACAGTTACATCATGATCGTTAAAGCAGGTGTTGGCACTTTTTGTGACAGTATGGACAGGTACCAAGTGAAACAGCATTTCCATAAAGAGAAGCATGAAATGCTGTGAAGACATCCTAGCAGACGCCTGTGCTGACTCTGGTCCAACACCAGCAGATGACACCGCTGTCGCTAAACTGGACTTCAATCAAGTTGGATCGAGTTCCTCCTGACTGAGATTTGAGATTTTAAAAGGAAATGCAATATTTACTTTCACCAAGAAGGAGGATTTTGGAACATTAAGATGCCGTCCAGTCATTTATTTTCTTCTCAGCCCAGGGAAGACACTTCTGACGTCATTTCAGGTTCATAACTAAAGCTGCCTTCTCAACTTGGAATCTCCCCCAAAACTGGTGAAGAGGATTTGCTGTAAATTCTCTAAAGTCTATGTTTATCCCTGTTGCTTGGATAAAGGACTCTGTGAGCACCCAGCTTCTTTAACAAAGACTTTTTACGGCTTACCGCTTGTGAAGGGTGTTAGCGACTGTCTACTGAAGAGCCACGTCAGCAGTCCTCCCCGTGACAGTTAAGGCCGAAGCATTTCTGTAATATTTACTGGCTCAATGAAATGGTCTACTTTTCTGTCAAACACAATGTTTGGGGGGGTTTTATTAGCTGTAAGTACTAATCGCCGAAATTTATAGAAGTAACCACTTGCAGCAAAGACACTTTATTTACATTTACTTGGAGCTCATGAAATTAGCAACTGCGGAAAGAAGGGAATCACTTTGGAGGTTTTCTGTTGTGAATTTTTTATTTATTTTAAGAAAACAGCAGCCTGAGTCAGAGCTAAATTAAAAGGATTTATCTGTAGTGCAGATAAAAAATATTTGCCTCCTTACAAATTTCCTCAGTTTTTCCATTTTGTCGCCTTGAAATATTTTAGTTCATCAAAAGACGTTTTAAAATAACCTTATGTAAATGCACAAAGCAGTTTTCTAATGATTTTGTTCATTAGGCAAAAAAAACAAAAAAACAACATAGACAAATTATGAATACACATTGAGTTTCACAAGCCACATTCAGAATTGATTGCTGCCTGACATATTACCATGTTTGCATTTGTTGAAAGCACAGAATTTAGTTTTTAAAGCAAACGATCAAATCCGTGCATTCATGCCTTTCAAAATAAGCCGGTGGATTCATCAGTTTGTTTCGTCATTGAAGAATAAATATCTATAAGAATTAGATTAACATTACATTTTTGGACACAATGTGAGAATCACATACGAAGCCCCACGGTTAAAAGTAGGTGTCAGTCGTTCTTTATTTTGAAAAATACTCGTGGCACCGCTGCCCCTCTCCATTTTCGAGCAAATGTAAGCGTGATTCTCTGCTGCCCTTGCCTGAGGCTGTGTACGTTTCTGTCTGGCCGCATATGTGTCTGTATGTCTCTGTGTGTGTGAATACAGGTGATGGATGTGTTAGGTGAGCAGGTTAATGTCTTGCTAATGTAGATGAATAGTCTGCGGCCCGTGTTGAACAAAAAGCGCAATCACACCCACACCTCTCCCATGGACGAATTGCGTGAATCAGACACACACCCACACGCGCACACACACGCGGATCCTATAGATGGATTATCAGAGCGCCACACAAGGAGCTGCAAGGTGAAGGAGATCAAACATCTCATGAGGCGTGGCTTCATGTGAATTAACACCGTATCTAACTTCTGGTCTCTGTACTTTCCTCTCTGATACAGGAATACTCTCACAGGAAACAAACATTTCTTTGCCGTTTGTTTCTTCTGTCAGAGTGCGGATGCTCTGCGGCTGGCTGCCTGTCAGAGGTGCCTCGGAGCCGCAGGAGGAAAACCTCATTTGAGCTCGGACCTCCTGTTGCTCTGAGTTCTGCAGACAGACAGCTGTCAGGCTTTGAAGCTGCGGCGCTCGGCTCCACAGAGACGGCGAAGAGAGGGCATCCTGCCACCTGTTGATGCGTCAAATCTCTGGAGTACCTTTGTTAGCGGTGCCAAGAGGCTCTTTGGCCTTTTGGGTTCATCTCTAAAAGTAAACCCCGTGTTTATGCTGAGCAGAAGTGAGTCATGTTCACAGTCTGACTGAAACTCAGACTGTGACAGAAAAAGTCTTTGTTCATTTGGTCTAAATTAGATGGAAATTGAACTGGCTTTTGTGTGGAATAAATCCTGCGTTGATGCTGCTTTTATGGAAACGAATCATGACCTGATCATTTTTTTTTTCTGTGCTGTGTAGTTGGCCTCTTATCCACCATTGGTTCTCAAATAAATAATTCAGTTTTGGAGTCAAATCAGGTCTAATGAGCCAGTTATTGTCAACTGTTCAGGTAGATTTCCTTGATATTTGCTTATGTCCATCCAGATTCTCAGTGTATACACCAAATTATTATGCAAACTGGATTTAAGTGTCATAAAGATTAAAATGTTTTCTTGTGCTATTAAATTTTTAGATGGTATAGTGTGTCAGGGCTGTTTGAATCACTGTAATTCATTTCAGAGAGCTGGGTTGATCAGCTTGTCTGGTGAAATCTACCACATTATTAAGCAGGCCACAGGTTTCAAGCAACATGGGAAAGAGAAAGAATCTCTGTGCTGTAATAGCTCATGACATGAAAATTATACTGACCATCACTTGCATTGAAAATGTCACTTGCATAATAATTTGGAACATGGTGTAAAGCCGTTAGTCCAGATCCAGGCCACCAAGGATAGCCAGCTTTAAATTCTTTCAGACGTGATGCTTGTCTCTGCATTTTTATTTCTATTTTTTTGCTTTTATTTCTGTTTAGCTGTGACTTTGCACTAAAAATGTCCGCTAAACATTTAGCTTCCAATAACTTAATGCTCCTATCTTTAACTTCATGTTGAATTTCCCTACCCAGTGACAAACGATGGGCTGTTGCAATCTCGTCTCTCGACTGCATAAATGAATTGAATCTGTTTTCCATCCCGTAGATTTTAGTGCTGAGTCAGGGTTCACCTGTTTGGCTGTAAACTCCTGTCTTGAACTGGCTGACTTTTTGTTGGGATAGTCAGTGAGTTATTCCTGAATCCCTGGAGTTTCCTTTCCACTGTGGCCCCATGCAGACTCTCCAAGACCAAAACTGACCACATGGTATCGTAACTTGGCTCAAATTGTTATATATATATATATTTAAATGTGACTCTGTCTTTATGATTGGATTGATTTGGTTACATTTTTCCACATGGACATTTGATGCGTGTGCCTTGTAGTCTGCCTTGAGATGACATGATGTGAGTCAAGGCTCTTTATGGAGTACATTCATACAGTGTGGGGTTTTTTGGAGACTTCTTTTAGCATTTTGCTCTCCGGGCAAACTTGCTTACATGGCTCGACTTGGACAAGGGAACTGGTGGATTAAAACTCCTTTGAACCTTCTACAGTTTCCATACTTTATGAATGCCTCATCAAGCTCCTTGGATGTTACAATTGCATTTTCTTTAACTTTCACAGTCATATCCATGGCATTAGAGGAACAATCTGCCCTCACAATGGCCTTTCCAAGCATAGTGAGTGTTGGTGGCATAGTTGTGCAACACCCACTGAGCAGGCTGTGGTAATTTTTTACTCCTCTGTTCCCTTTAGTTTGATGATGTTGTAAATTCTTGGTCGTAGTGCCTGTAACACTTGGAAATAAAAATCCTTGTGTCTGCTAAGAATTCAGTTTTCAGATGGAGATTTCAGCCAGTAAAGGTCTGATGAACTTTCCCGGCATCGCTATAAGAAAAATGTTTGTAATTAACAAACATGTTTTGTGTTTGTCAGCACAAATCAGACCCTCTCATAAAGTCTGCAGACACAGTGCGTACAGAGGTGTGGACGTATTTACTTTCACCACAAGGCCTGCGATTACGGTTGCACTGTAAAAGTGTTGTTTATTTGATTTATTGTTGTTTTTTCTGGGCGTGTGACTGCAGTTGGAAGGTCACACAAAGTATTGTCTCGCAATTTTTTCCCCCCCAAAAAGGAAAACAACTCAAATTTCCTGATTTCCTGATTTTTCCATTTTGCTGATTGCCGAGTTTGTGAAGTTCACTTGGAGGTAGACTTCTGCATAATAACACAGTGTGACCAATTTTAAAATGTTACTGCTTAGTATAAATTTCAGTCTTCAAACAAAATAAGTGCATTTTATTTGATTCATCTTGTTCCTGACTTTTAGTCCTGAGAGTTAATTAATTTAACATTTCTAGTGACTTTAGGTTTTCTTTACTTTTGTCCTGAAAGAAATATCTGAGCTTTAGACTTTTCTAATGTTTTATGTGCATTTAAAGTAAGAGTCCCAAGGAATTTGTTTTCAGGTTGTTTTACAATAGAACCACTTTCCATTTTTTATCCATAATACCACTGGCGTAATGTATTACATTCGTCAATTTTTCTTCGCATTTTCCTTTTGACAAACTCCACTGTCACCCCTGCTTCAGTAGATCTCCTATCCTGCTGATATGTGCTGCAAATTACTTTTCAGTGCGTAGGCAGGAATTAAGATAATAAATATTATGAGTTTAGATTTTCAGTTTGAAAGCAGGATTTCATACGTTTGTAATGTTTATATTCAAAATGCCTGCTTTCTTTCAAATGCTGTTTAATTCCCTCATGAGTGCAGCTTCACTACAACGTTGTCTGTGCAAACAGTGCACCGCTCTGTCCTTTCTCTGCTTTCACAGTGTGAACTGTGATCATAGGTGCAATTTTATCAGACTGATCAAATTACTGTTTTCCATTCAGGCAGCTGAAATAAATATTGCTGAAACTCAAAAAGATGTTTCCTATAAAGTTTCGATAAAAAAGAAAACAGGAAAAGATTGAAGTACAAATAGGAAAATAGAAAAAAAATGCCACAATAGTGAATATTTTCCCATTGTAAACCGATGTGGTCCAGTACAAGTCATGGTGTTATAACATCAGAAACAAAAACCAACACAATTAAATATTAAAATAAAATTCTGTCCTGTGGCTCCTTTATGAGTTGTTTTTTTTTAAGTCTGAACAATAATGTCTTTTTCTTTTCTTTTTTTATCAGATGAAAAACAAATTCCCTTTTTCTTCTGCTTGACTGAAAAAGCGGAAAAAGAAACAAATGATACATGTGTTCAGCACATTGATATTTGTGCAGTTTTTGTTTTATCAAAATGTTCATATTAATGCAACACTCCATGCTGTCAGTAGGTATAACATCATCGTATTTTGCTAAACCTGGAGCCGAAAATGTCATCGCCACTTAACAACGAAGGTCTTCATGAAAACGTCTGCGATCGATCTGATGTTTCTGCGGCCACAAAACTTTTGCTCCTATAAGTTTTCTCTATATTCGGCTTCCATCCATCGTTTTAATTGAGGGCAGATAATTATGTTCATAAAGTAAGAAGTGAAATGAATTAACTCTCTGAGAATGATGATTTCAAAGAACATGCTGATGTGAGCATGTTCTTGAGCTGAAAGTGAACAAGCCTGTAAAATATTGCAGGCAGTAACATTCGCAGTTTGGGAGGTTGCCAGAAACAATTGCATGGAAAGTATCTCCTTATATAAAAACACTGAGAGTGTAGGGCAAACCTTTTAGACCGTAAACCCAAAGCGAGGCAGCCAAAAAAAGACGGCGTGCCTTTTTTTTTTATTTATTTATGCTTTCTTGCCCGTTCATCCTAATTTCTTTAGTCTCCAGTCATTTTTCCTTCAATTTCTCATTGCCTTCATTCCCTCTGGCTGTCTTCATTTATCTCTCTCTTGATTTTTCATCCTTTCTTTACTGCTTCTCCCACTGCCAAGAGTCCTCAGGCCATCCCAAAGCATTTTACTCAGAATGTTCGTCTGCGACATGCATTGTGCAGTAATTCAGTTTTGAAATTGAGAATAATACTGATCCAAAATGGCTGTTTGAAGAGAGGAGAGAAATTGGAAATCAATGCAGCCAGCAGTATTAGTTCTGCAGGAAAGAAAATAAAAAATGTATTAAGATTGGGGTGAGGATGTAGCAGCTGGTGTTTGGATGCTTCCACCTAATGCGTTATCGTAAGTGTTTGATTTAGTTTATTGGATAAAACAGTGAGGCATGAGTCCAATAAAAGCCCCTTTTCCCCTCTGATTCTCTGATATAGTTTTCAGGGAGGTTTTTAAATATTCTTCAACTTCCTACGTCTGCAGCTGTAACCCACGACCTCCATTCCCTACATGATTTGAATTGTTTCAGAAAAATCTGATACTTTGTAGAAGTGGAGCCCCTTATTTATATATCCATTCAGGTTAGTTGTAAAAGTCCTTGTGAGCTCGGGTTATAAATTGTGAGGGTGTGGTATAAGAATAAATTATGGAAATAAAAAATAGAGCTCATAGAAGTTATGAATATGTGAAGACAGAAATCTGCAAGGCAGCCAATAGAGCAAACACGTTGTGCAACTAAAAGGGAACGAAGATAATAAAAATAATGCTTTTTGAATTCTATAGTTATTAAATATTTATTTTCTTTTAAATATTAACATTATTACGGCTATGTGATATTTAAAGCTGTTTCATTTCATAATTATTTTACTTTTTTACCAAATAAAATCTAGAAAATGGAGTTCTACCTTTTTTTTTATTTGCAAAGCTACAAGAAAAAAAAAGTCCAATTAAAATGAACACATTGGGCATGGACTCACTGTCTTGAATGTTTTTGGTGTTTTCTTGCCTCCACACACCTTAAATGATTAACAGGCTTCCTTTCCACTTGACATGCAGAAGAGGAACTGAAATCATTTGAATCAGGTGTGCTGGAGTCTGTGACATGCATCGTGCAGCGACTTTGCTTCTCGAATATGAGGCAAAATCGCTGCGTTTCCATAGCAAATGTTGGTCAGTATTCTGCTAATGTTGGAAAAAACACAATTTTAGAATTACAGTGTTTTCATTAAATAAGAAATACAATTAAAAAAGTATTTCTTTTTTTTTTTTTTTAATAAGTCATTAAAAAATATACCGCTCCACGGTGCTTCAGCTACTTCCTGTCGTCGTTGCACCAGCGACAAACATTCTTTTTTCGATTGCAATTAAATAAACGAATTTTGATACGGCCACAAGCCAGCCTCGTCCTTGCACATCATTCTCAAAACATCGTCCGAATAGAGAAACACAATAGTGGCACCATCATGTTGTGGGGATGCTTAAAAAGGGAAAGGGAAGACGGCCAAAGTAAAAAGGATGGTGGCGCTAAATACAGAAAACCTGAGCCGATGGGAAAATTAACCACTAACAGATCCAACCGGGTGTTGTTAATGGAGCGATAGAAAAGTAATTCCTTTACAGCTGAACTCAACTTTATTGCATCCTGTTGCAATCGCTCCCTTTTTCAAAACATACAAATGTTTTTTGTGTGTTTCTTTTCGCTTGACTGAACAGAAAAAAAAGCTGGAAATACAAGGTTTTGCTCTAACAAATATCCATAAAGAGTTAAAGACTGGCATGTTGTGCTGCAGAGAAAATGTTGCCTAGGGGAACACAGACCAACAAGAAGTAAAACTTTTCTGATTTATTTAGTCTACTATTTGAATACATATTTTTATCCTGCTTTGTCGTAATTAATCCCCCATGCCCAGATTGTGAACTAAAGTGATTGTTTATTTTCGCCCAAGGCAGAAACTGTACAGCACTTGAAGTGAACCCACGTCTCTGATGCTCCTGTTAGTTCAGCGTTGCCACTTTTGTTTTTGGATTTACCGCGAGGGCCAGATTTTAGCCACAAAGCTCCAGCAGCATCAGCCGGCATCCTCTGTGATGCATGGAGAAAGGCAACACTTGGTTATCTGCATGGAGCAGGCTTCTCACTCCAAGACACACAGGCCTCAGAACAACAGGATGGGGGTTTGTGCCAGTCTAGCTGTTCTGTGAGCTCATTCATATAAACGCTGGTCACCGTTGGAGGCGGTGACGGACATTTTCTTCTCCGACTACAAAAACATGACTGTGAATGTCAGTAAGTCCAAACAATTCAAACGAACGAACAAACAAAAAAGATAAAAGTGATGCAGTATTTATGTCATTCGGCAAGCTTGTTTTATTTTTTATGGTGCACAAAAAGGATTTTTTTGCTATATTTAATACAAGAAAAAGTAAAACTGAGATATTTTGTGAATTCAGTGACGTATGACAATCATTTGTTTATGTTAATTTGTTTATGTCAAGAACTCAGCATCTCATTTGAAGGACTTTGGAAAAATAAGTTAGGGAGTTTTCAAAGCTTGGTAAATGGACACAGCTTGGACACATTATTTCAGGATATCTGGATCCTCCTTCTAGTTGGATCCAGTTTCTTCCTTTTCACACATGTGCTCAGAGTCACATGCATTAAGAAGCACTTAAAATTCTCATCCGTTATCTGTCGTTTTGAGAAATTAGACAAACATTTTCATTTTCAGTAAATTAAACAGTCATTAACATTAATCGATTTTTATTGACTTATGTGAACAAAACACCCCAAATAATGCAGACTTACTGATTGTTAGAAATACGAATATTGCTTTATTTAGAAACAAAGTCATCCACCTCGACCTCGTTCCCGCCAGTACTTTTCAGATGAGGTGATTTTTTTTTTTTTTTTTTTTTTTTCTACCTTGGAAAAAACCAGTATTTCAAATGTTGTTCTGATTTTTCTAGAGAATACATGTTCACATTGTGAAGGTCAAAGGGTGGGGAAAAAACAGCTTTTAAAGAAAATGACTCAAACTAATGACTCAAACGAAGTCTCTAAACTGCCTGTGCTTAAGGTTGTTATCAGCAGTCCATCTTGCACCTTCGCTTTCTCTTTGTCAAACACACAGACAAACACTAGTGATTGTTCTGTTTCTTTTTGTATTTAATAATGTTCTTCATTAAACTGCAAAGTACTAAAGTAAAATGTATGCCGTTTGAGTTTTGCAGTGTGAAATCGATGAAATTAGCGCGTGCTTTTATCCGGGGTTTCTAAGTGCTCTGAAACGGCACATTTTTCAGCGGGTGGAAACAGCTTCTGAGTACAGTTCAGCTCAGGTTGTTGTGTGAAGCAAAACAACTTTATTCTGACCAAATTTAAACAATAAAAGGAACAAAAAGTTAACCTCAAAGATTAGTAAACCGTTGTCCTGCATGTTCATTATGAAACCACAGTTCTCAGAAGTCATCGTGCACTTATACCAAACAACTCCATTATTAAAGCACAATACATTGTATTATTTATATACAAGTTTGTTCATAAATACATCTGAACCTATATTTGGTGAAATGCCTCTTTAGTTGCAGGGAAAACACACAGGTATTGTGGCCATTGTTGCACCGCAAAAGCTTAGGAATCTGTTTTTGGCCCTTTTTTGCACTTTTAAAAATCCCCCCATAAAGACTAGTTTAGTTTGAGCTTAAATAACATCCTGTTCTGCATGATGTGTGCTGGAAATTGTCAAAAACATGGAGTGTCTATGAGTAGAAGTTATTTATACCCGTATCAATTCATGACAAATGATGCTCTTTAAAGTAATACTTGTGGTTTAGTTACAGCTCAGAAAGCTTTTGAAAGAAATGCCTTTCTGAATTTCCCGAAGTTCAGTATTTCAGTGCGCGCCGCAGATCCAGGTTTGTTTAGGAAACGTCTCACTCTGAAACTGTTTTGAGTTTGACACCCCTCCACCCCCCACCACCACATCCTTATTTGGCTTTCTTGTGCCATGAACACACATTTACTCAAATTCTCTGTAATTACTGCCTGATGACTTCACAAGGAGGCGGCTCGTGTTTCCCGGCTAATGCTGCTCCAGAAGAGAGTCAACATTCACCAGCGTCGGTCCGAAAGATCGCACTCTGCAGAGGCATTAAAGGCCAGTTCCAGATTTGTAGTAACAGCAGCAGATGCTCTGTAAATGCATACAGGAGTGAGCAAATCATTCAGTGTCTGATTTTAAACATATGAATCACAGCAGGAGATTAAGAATGGTTTCTGAGTCCTAAGGGTTAAAAATGTATGTTGTATGTGGCCTTGGCATTAACAATGCAAACCGAACAATGCATTTGGTAAAGTATTTGTAGAGTGCCAAGTAAATGGTGTCACCAGGTGAGCTGGTGATCTCATTTTCGATCAATATGTCGAATTAAACAGTTCTCTTTTAAAGTTGGAGACTTTGTTTTACGATCTAACGCTGATCCAAAACTTCTCCACAAGTTTCTCTCTGCTCTGTCTGCTGCGCTTCTCGGCCATCAATTGGCATTAATACAGGATCAGGATTTGTGTCACACATCAGGGATTATGGTCACGAGTGCGAATGAAAATACAGATTATCGCCTCTTTTCATTGCTCATAGGTAGACTGGCTGATACTCTCTTGAATATGCTACAACTATCAGATAGTGGATGAATGTGAATTACTCGCTCATTGAATTGCACAGGTTTTTTTCCCCCTTTACTCAGAGGAAAGATGTCAGAGGTCCAGCTCGCTCACCTGCAGCTTGGAAGCAAATCTGACAGGAGTTGACATATCAGGAAGTCGGGTCGCTTTAGGTTTTTCATTTTGATTTATCTGCTACATACTGCAAAATACCAAGGGTCATTAAATCCACCCATAACTGTGACTCAGACGAAAGTGTTGCCTCGGGGATTTTTCTAAACGCTGTCGTAATGTGTGCCTTTGGGGCTTGTTCAGCTTTGAAAGCAAACCTTTCACTGAGCCTCATTCCTCAGATCTAGTGCATATTGTATATAGCATTCAAAAAGGTGGGATATCCATGCAGAACCTGAGTAAGAATTCACAGCCAGAGCATTTAAAAAAAATCAAACAGACGAACTTCAAATGTACAAAACCGCACATGATGGCACGTGAACGGGATGAACTAAATCTGTGACGTCACATGTGCGATATGACACACATGTAAAGCACATGGACAAAACATGGAATATTATCTAATCATGTGAGTCACTAATCGATTCCCATTCCTTCTTGCTACTTGCTAATTTGCAGATCCAGTTCCTTTTCGGTTTCTTTTGATGATAAATACATAATATTTATGCAGTGATAATATTGAATACTGGCAAAAAGCAAATATTATAAATATATAATGACATTATTCATAAAATGGTTATGCATTAAAAATTTTAATGCATTTAAAAATATTTGGGAGCAAAAGAAAAATCCCACAAATGGATCAAAGTGATGAATTAAAGTCAACAAAAAAATTCAAACCGTGTGAAGTAATTACATGTGGAAATTAGATTGTATTGTAGCTGGAAATACATGAAAACCATGTAGGGCAGTAACATAACAAACATGGGATGAAAAATGTGGATTTCATTGCAAGTTTCACTTTTCAGATTTTTTTTTTTTTTACATTCAAAAATGCATTGCCTTTTTTTTTTTTTTTTTTTTTCTTATAGTACATTACCATCAAAAATGCTCTGTTGCTGCCACATGTGAAACACAGACCATCGAGTTTTTCCATTTGTTCATGTAAAAACTGTAATAGAGGTATGTATCCAGAGGCAACTTACGTCATAAATTAAAGATTTTCTCTTGGTAAACAGAAGCAGTGTAACTCTATCAACAATGATTTGCTTGCACCTGATATTGGACTCTGGGTCTGGGCATTACCACTGACTGCTACAGTATGGAGGGCTTCTCCGCTATGTGGTCCCAGATGTTGTAAATGCCTGTGGACATTTTAACGACCTCCAACCTCACTCTCCAGGTGAGCTTTCGGGCTCCCTGCAGATGTGCACTTCAGCCTTGCAACCTGCAGAAACCTGCTTTATGTACCACACTGGCAATAATACACGCATAACGGCACACGCATAATCTATTATGCAGCCGCGGTTGTTGGGGTTTTGAGTTGATGCAGTTTATTTCACGTGGTCGAAGAACACACGTATAAATAGCCTCCTACCTTGGACAGGGTGTTGCAGTTAGACACAAATTATAGTTATGGTTGTGTGTGTGTGTGACAGAATGAGTCAGTTGCAGATAGTATTTATAGTTATAGGAAGAGGGGAACAAAGGACATGAAGGATACACACACACACACACACGCACCTACACGCCCACACACACAAATGCAAATGTAAGGTTGGCTGTAAGATATATTAAACTTATCAAAGCACTGGTTTTCTTTGCACACCACACGCACCCAGAGGAAAATAATATACAGTTGACAGCAAGCTGTTTATTACTGCTATTCTGTACTAATCAATGCTGTCTATATTGGTGACATATATCTTTGGCAATAAGGGAGTCTGTCCGTGTTTTCCTCGGAGATTGCATTTGACCATGTGCATGTGCTGCGGTAATAGAGGCATAATTCAAAGAAAATCAGCTGCTGAGAGACTCGAGTGTGTTTCAGTGACTCTATAAATTTTTCCAAACAAATTCTGGCTTTTCATCAAGAGTTCTTGTTTTCTATGCGTGGCTTGTTGTTCCTCATATCATAGAACGTGTAGAAATGCATACAAAACATCAAAATGTTGTCACAATAGGAGTTGCTTAGGTTGATGCATTGCCCAAGCAACTCTTTCCGTCGTTTCAGTCGTTGTGGATCAAAGCGCAGACATCTCATCCTTCTTAGAAGGTCAAGCTCTGTGCTTGGGATCCACACAGCCACAGTGCCGATTGAACCCTCGACAGCCTCTGCCTTCATCTTTATCATCTCCATCCCAGCAGCCTGCATGATCTCCCTCAGGATGCCTTCATCTGCGTGGAAGCAACAGTCTTCACCAGAAAAGCCGGTTTCATGTGGGCAGCCTTCAGCAAAGCTGCAAAATCACAACGTCATCTACTCTGAGCTTCTTTATCAGAGCAGCAACCTTCATCAGAATCTCATCTTTTTTTCTCCTGATCACATTTATTGTCTCCAGAGCTTCTGTACAGGCTGTTAACCAACTCAGCTATCGTGATCGTTGTTTTCTCCCGTCGAGCCACCGTCACACTCTTCTCCGTCACACTCATCATCTTGTGTGCTGTGGTGGGTAGGAATAGCTGGAATAGCCTACCTTCGTAAAGAAGCCAAAGACCAAAAAGCTAAGTCTGGGAAAACGGAAACTTTCCCAGAAAGCCGTGCAACACTGCTATTTACCTCAAGCAAATAAAAGAGAAAACCAAAATGTTTCAGTATTTCAGCTTTGCTGCTCTGAAGTCATATAAAATAAGTGTTGACTGTAACAACTGATTTGAGTTGATGTCTCTCGTTGTCATGCTGTCAATATGTTTTGTTTGAACAGTTGTTGGTTCAAGTAGAGGAGTTAGTCTTTTTTTTTTTTCCACCCCGTCTTCCTACAATCAGAAAAGATTTTTACCAACTAAACATTCATGTCGATCCCTGCTGTTCAATTATAGATTCTCTGCAGCAGTCATTAAAACTTTAATCAAATGTGATCAAGTAAACCAGACACCGTAATTATCTTGTTCAATAAAACAAATGTCGTTTTCCCAAGATAATCAGATAATGTTACCAGAAAACTAATTAATCAATTTATTATCACAAAATAATCAAATTGAAATTCCTGTGTTGAGAACCAAGAATAATAAAGTAAACAGAAGTCTTATAAACTAAGCAAGAGATGCAGAAACGCTCATAGAAATTAGTTAAACTCTGCAATTTCTAATTCTTCCTGTACGTAAATGCTAGATTAAAAAAAATCTAATTTTCATCCGATTTCAGAAATGCTCTCCTTCCAGCTGTTCTTGCTCGACGTGCACAGCAGCAGGTCAGGCTTCAGTGTCCATATCATCATCATCAGCAAACAACAGGCCACGGCTCGCTGCACCGAAAACTGTTTTCTGGCCATCAAATTTTCCTCGGGAGAATGAGAAAGGATGAAATAAACAGAATAAGTGGAGAGACGGTGGGGCGTTTCACCTCAAAACAACTTACTTGTTTCAGAATCAACAAGGCTAAGAGCTTTGGATACTTCCTGAGCCACACTGCCAGACGATAAACAGTGAAAAGCATTCTTAAGCGATGTAAAAGTAGATAAATAGAAAGCGCCGTAATAGTGCGGAGTGCGCTTCACATTGGAAAGTGGGCTGGCAGCCTGATGGTTGCTGTTCCGGGAATGTTGTTGGAGAGGAAAATGACAAATGCTTCTGTATTTTTATAGGTTCACAGTCAAAGCTTCCTATCCAGTTATGATGTTGCTGTGGAAAAGGATTTGCGTTTTTGTCTTTGAGTGCAAGTACTCTGATTTTAAAGAAGTTTTGAGACTTTCTCCTCAACACGAGTCCCCGGCTGCATTTCGTTTTCTTTAATATCCCCAGATTTCATGAGGGAAGAGATTTAAAGTTAAATATTTACGTATTAAAAGAAGTAAAAAATTACATTAAGCTCCATGATATCAATTCAATATGTTTCTGTTAAAAGAGAAGCAGATTTAAATGTATTTATTTTGTGTTTCATGCAATTTGTGTCCACTTAGCAACATTTGATAGTAATGACCAAAACATTTGAGCACCTCGGTGCTCAAGCTGTTATGTGAAGATTTTTCTTTTGGGTTTTCATTACTTGGCTGGAAAACTCCTAAAATGTGTGTTGAATGTTAAAAGAAACAGGTACAAACAGATTCAAGTATTTTATTGATTGTGTGTTTTTATGTCCTGTTAAAATAAAGCAAACAAATGGATATAAGTATCGTGACCGAAATGCACTGAAATGTTTGACGGCTTTGTGCAGACGTGGCTTAATTCGGTCTCTTCCTCTGCAGGTTGTAAGGGAGCAACTTTTAAAGGTCCAGGAAGAGACCAATGCAGAGGGAAGAGGGGGAGCAACAGAAACATGCGGTTTAGATATTTAATGTTACATTTATATTTATAGAAATGTGTTTTTAGAGGTGCTTAAAATGAATACAATTTGCCAACATATATTATTATGAAGATTTGGTTATTTTTTGTCAAAGTTTGTTTGCATGCATTTTGTTCTACGCTGCTTCTTGGTGGGTTTGTTAATCGGGTTTGTGGCTGCATGTTGGCCGCGTTGCATGGCGGTCGTTGCTGAGAGTCTCGGCCATTGTGAGCAGGTTGTCTGTTTGTTGAATGTGAATAAACACCCAGTGGGGCTGCAGCGTCTCTCTGCCTTAAGACTCCTGCTTCATCCAGCCGTTAAGGGCCGTTCTAACGGATCCAAGCCAGAGAAGAGCAGCTGAGATGAGAGGTGAGAAGGTTTCCTCCTGTTGATGCAATAACAGCTGAGCTGCTTTTACTTGTGTAGTCAGTTTGAGAAGTTGAAAATAAGCTGGATAAGAAAAAGGCACAGAGCACAAAAAACTTGTTATCCCTACTTTTTTTTTTTAAATGTGAGAACTGCTGCTCCATTTTTCAAGCACTTATGGTCTTTGAAACATTTGGGGTCGTAATCTATGCAGTAGCACCACTATGCCACTAAAAGCATTAATAGGCGGTCTTATTACTGCCTAACGATGATTTTTCTAATAATCCTGACTCTTGTCTATGAGAATTTGCCTTTGAAATTTTTACATTAGGTTTTTTTCTGTGCACATTAGTAAAAAAAAAAAAAAAGTCCAGACACAAATCAATCGAATTGACTGCAAAATGAGACTAAATTTCCAAATGAAGGAAAAAAAAAAAAAAAAAAAGCAGAAAATATCAGCCGTGCTTTGTTGGTTCCTACTGGCATTTGAAAAAGATACCAATTTTTCTTCAACTAAACATCCATACATCACTCGTGACCATAAGAACCGACCAATAGTGTTAACTCATTGTGAGTGAGCTGCTGGAGTCGTTTTCCTCCATCAGGAACTGATGGTGTGTGTCGTCCATCAGTCCGCCGCTGTGGTTGGCGGCGGGGACCTGAGCGAGAAGCAGCCGCACTCAAGCTGCGCATGTGAACAAGCGTTTTTGACAACTTCACACAATTGAGGTGAATATATGTGAAATTAGTCAAAGTGAGAATATTCGAGGAAAAAACTAATTCTGATCTTGGAAAAGAGTCTCAAGCGGTCAATTCTCTTTGCAGGTGAACTTTCCATTAAATCTTCATCTGCTACTTTGTTGATTCTCATCATAGCTAAAGTTTTAGAGGTGCTGTATGAAGCTATCGGTTCCTTTTAACTTGTGAGGAGTTTTGCCATACTGACCTAAAAATTCTTGAGTAATTCCTTCTTTTCTCATTCTTTACTTTTTTCTTAATGTCTGTCTCCCTTCCTTCTCTGGCTGCTTTCCCCCTCCACTCTTTTTCAGCCCAGAACACATCCATTTTCAGATTTCAACATTTTGAAGAAGTACCTTCTCCTAAGTAAAGTAAAACCCCTTTTACTTTCTTACAGGTAGCGTGTTCCAGAAGCACAATTTCTTCCCATTTATTTAGCTGAATGCATGACAATTTAAACAAGTAGATAGAAATAAAATACAATTCCTGTCCCAATAAGGAGATCCATGAAGAGCCATTAGCTGAAAACTTGGCACACAGCAGTTGGTGCTTTCCAACTTAATCCCACTGTAAATTGTGTAATTCCAGGATTGGGACATATTTAAAAATAATTGCAGGCTGCACCCTTTTTTTTTTTTCTCCCACAATACACAGACTTGGTTGTCATAAATTGCTGAAATTTTTTGCAATTGCTGTGAACACCGCTTGTATTTCGATCGCTGGGCTAAAGGTAAGAATCACGCCTTCCCTGACTCAGCAAGGAGGTTGAGAGTTGAGATTTCATCGATTTTGGTGTGCTAATCCACCAAAGGTCAAGATTATTCTGTGGTCCTTTTTAAGTGTCTTGCCTCAGCATTCCTTGCCCTTAACTAACAACTTTAAAGCATCATTTGGGGATTTTGTCTGACGAATCAATGCAGTGCTATATTATGCAGACGTTTTACTTGCATCATAATCAAGGAGATGGATTTTACATGCTTTCCCAATGTTTTTCTTGGAATGTAAATCTGAAAATTATGTTAAGCACATTAATTCTGCCTTTTATACTTTCTACTTTTTTTTTTTTTTTTTTTTACAACCACCTTCTTCCTTTGAAGCTGCATGTCTTTTGGAAAATGTCTCTTTGCACATCTAAAGATTGATATTTTTGTTCATTTTCTTTGCAAAATAACTCAAACTGAATCAGAGTGGATTGAAAACGCCTGGGAAAATCTATTATTTTGCCCCGAATTCAGTTAAAGTTTGGTCTGGACCCTCGCTAGGCCATTTATTACATGCATATGTTTGATCTAAGCCATTAGATTGTAACCGACGACGTATTCTTTTAGCCGGAAAATGAAAATCTTGCTATTCAGCTCCATCCAAATCCCGGTTTTCCCAGTTTTCTAAAAAAAAAAAAAAAAAGAAGTCACTGGTGATAAAATGCCGCCATGTTTCATCCCCATGTTTAATGAGAATGGTGGTCAGAACATAAATTGAAACTGATTTTACTCTTTTTTTTTTCTTTTGCAATTATTTTTCTTTCAATTCACAATTACAGACTACTTTGTTTCACACATAAAATTTCAACAATCAACTGAAGGATGATGCATCGTCGAAGCCAAATGTCAGAATCGTTTCTCTATCAGGCGTCGACCTGACAGGATTTCCCTGAACTCTTTGCTTTGTGGTCAGCGACATGAAGTATTGACATACTGAAAGCTCCCCAGTGAGCAGTAGAGCTGATTTAGATGTCAACTCGTTCAGATCAATATATAGGGTCTAGATTCAAACAAAGCAAATGAACAAAAACAAAAAATAGAACTATGTAAAAAGCATAAACTGAAACTTTAAGAGTTTGATCTAATTTAGTAGGATAAACAGCTCAGAACTATTCAGTGTTTTAGTATATTTAGGTGTTATAAAGTGGGAGAATATTTACTCACTTATAATTTGAGTTTTCAAGGCTACATTCTGGCACAAAGAGACAAAGTAAGATTTGTTTTTGTTAAAGAAAAATTTGAGGTTTTCAGAATTTCTGACCAGAACTGCTACAGTATCATACAGCAGAAAACACCTTTGAGTGAGTTTCTGTTGTTTTAAAACGGGTTAATCTGGATTAAAACAGGTGTGCGTTTAGATTATAAAGCCTTCCCTTTTTAAATGAAATGAATGCTAAATTTAACCTAGATTGCTTTGACAGTTTCTTGATATATAGTCATCTAATGTATATTCATTCATTCAAAAAAACAAAAACAAATTAAAGAATTGGTTCATAACACATCAGATCTGTCAACATCTTGAATGTTGACAGAAACCGGAAACCGGAACCTTCTCCTAACTTCACCGTATAAAGGACTAATTTAGTTTAAATTACTTCTTATGTGCTGTAGTTTCCTTGTTTTGTTTTTATTGACACAATTTATGTAGCTGAGTCATTTCAACCTTGTTTGTGTAACCTTTGTTTGTTTTTTCAGCAGGACAGAATGAGCATTTCCCAGGGTAAACAAATGAGAAATAGCCTTTTCGGCGCATTTACAGAAGTGTCAATTAATGTGTATTGTCCCAAAAAAAAAAAAAGTATAAAATGCTCTTTGGTTCTGCAGAAAATCTGGAGATCTGTTGATGAGGAAGATTATAGGAATGTTTGACTTTCTGAAGGGAAGAAAGAAAGAAAGAAAGAGAGAAAGAAGAACCTCAACACAGTCTGCCTAACAAATAACACTACCAAGTCTGTGGATGCTCGTGGTTTCTGTTTTGGTCCGGTTGTCTACGTGAGTGTGGTGATTCATCAGACCCTGGCAGAAAGGCAGCATTTTAAAACAAATTTATTTCAAAGGGAAACTGCTAAGTTTTACCGCAAATCTCTCAATAAAAAGTGACCTTTTTAGCAACATGTGGTAAGCACACTTGACAAAAAAAGGCATTGGAGGTTTTTTTTTTTTTTTCTCCTTTCTGGTGAAGCGATGATTACATGAGTAACATTTCCCAATCTGTCTGTCTCACCCTCACATGCATCCGGCCTGCTCGCCTCCACAACAGGAATATTAAATTCAATATTCCGACCAGATGCACAAACCTGCCGTTATTCCCTCTTCTGAATGATTCAGGAGAAAGACTGAGAGGCATTGTGAGAGAATGCGTCTTTATATTTATGTATGTTGTGCACACATGTGGATGCGGTGCGCCGCCCCACAAGTGCTGTTTCTAGTTGTAATACATGAAGGCCTCTGCAGCATTTAAACCACATGTTTTACATAACTGCCGCTCTAGTTCTACACGGATAAAATGCGTGTTATAGTCATAAAATCATCACACAACGTCTGACATCTAAGCAGAGACTCTTTAAAAAAAAAAAAAAAAAAAAAGAAGAAGAAGGGAGGAAGCAGTGTCCTGAGGGGAACCTGAGGTCCTGAGGTTTCAAGTCAGAGTGATTACTCTTGATATGATGGCAGGTTTATTTCCATATTAATTTCCAAGCATCGCCTCTTGAATCAAGCAGCGATGTCTGCAGCTGACATGCAAGAAACTTGCCTCCAGCAGACACAGGTGTTGATTTGTGGGGGCTGAATCTTTGAATTTCACCGCGTCAAACGTGTTTCCATAAATATCTCAGCAGGAACGAGAACTGGATGTTAGCCAGCATCAAAACCGCGTACAAGTGAGAAGAATAGCATTAATTATGTTGGTAAAATTGCGATGTTTTGTACGTATTTTTGTTGTTTTTTGTTGTTTTTTTTTATTGCAGTTTAGTTTCATTCACCTCTGTAATCAGTAGCTGATGTGTAATTCCACCTTTTATTTTTTTTAAATATTTTCTCAAGACTTTTCTGTAAACTTTAAATTAAAACGATGAAAGAAAGAAATATAAAAATCCGTGAGAGACCATCCAAAGTGTGCATCGGCTTCGATGAATAAAGCACAAAAAGAGAGCAACTATTTTCATGATAAATCTATTGTCCAGCTCCAGCTACTGAACCAGTTTTATGCAGGATCTCCACCAGTACCTTGAATTATCTTGATGCCCCCTGAACATTTTCAAGTTTTTCCACACAACAGAGACACATTTTATTGGGTTTAAATTTATTTTAATGGATATAGCTGTCTCATTGTGCGACAAACATGCCAGCATCGTGCTTAATAAGCAGCACCACGGTTTCTTTTTCTGTGGGACAGAGACCGTAGGAGAGGTGGTCTTGTAGTTTTTAAGTGCCATTACTCTCACTCTTTTAATCTGTGTAGTGTTAAAAGGACAATAAGGCCATTAAGACTTAGATGCAGTTAAATAAATAGCTGGGAGATTAGTATTCTTTTGAAGAAAATAGAATAGCTTATTTTAATGTTAAATATATCCAGTGATATGTTGACGTTTTATCTATTTTGCATCGATTTTCCCCGTCTGCTTGCATTAAAAGTTGCCTCCAGCAGTTGCCAAATTAGAACAAGTTTATCTGTGCTCTAATGGGATTGGCTAAAGACACTGTGAGAAAAAGCGTGGAAGGAATGGAGGACAGGTCACGAAGAAGAGAGTAAACGGCGACATTTTGTCATAAACTAAGAGCTGGAATGCGCTGCACTTTGGCAGATTAGTAGTTTATGGTGGCGAGCGAGACCTCAGGGTAAAACTTTCCTTCTCCTCTGAGACCACTGAGACAACAACAGCAGATAACAAAGGAGGAATGATGTGTACTCGTAATGCATTATTTCTGCATGGGCGTGCAAGTGGGAAAGTCAACGTAGTGACAGTTAAAATGAGTGGAAACAAACTGTACCTCAAAAACAAAATCGGCAAGCTGTGACGAAAGTGCAGCCGACTGGTTGCCAAGCTAAAATGAATGATTCTGGTGTGAAACGTACTTGGATGAATTATCTATTTTTATGCCTTGCGTATTTTTCATGCAAACCAGTGGAGTAGCTATAAAAGTTGCTTTGCTTAGAAAATCTGTCACAGATTACTGATAGCCTTTGAAAGGCCATTTAGCGAGAAACTACTGAGACTTTCTGCTGCTTTTATCATCTTTCACTGATGTTAAAATTTGATCCGTGATCCAAAACACATGGATGTGAGTAAAAGGTTAAAATAAAAAAATAAAAAAACTCTGTAAGGGTGTAAATGCTTGTTGCTTTGTCTGTATCGGCCTTAAAACATGTTAAAGGACGTGGCAACAAGATAAAAAACACAAAAAAGCATTTGAAAATGGTTATTATGATCTTATTTTTGAGAAAAAAAAAAAAATTTTATGTGTAAATTAACTATAGTGATAGCGTTTCCATCCTCCCTGAGTCCTCTTTAGCATCATTGTCAGAGAAATTAAATGCAGTTTATCTGATCTTGTCAATTCTAATAATTAAAACGGCAGCAGCACTCTGTAATTATTTTCTGCAGAACTGTTTGTCAAAGTCTTTTCTGGTTTCATGCGTATAATTTCTAGTCGCTGCTGTGCTCTGGGTGTATTTCAGAACTTTAAAAGCTTCAGTCAGAAACATTATTACATTTCATTACTATAAACCTTTTATCATACTCAACAAAAAGAGCAGTTATTACAACAAATCTTTGTGTCTGCAGCTTAGAGTCACTGATTGCTTTGCCATATGCGTGCTGCTGCGTGTGCGTTCTGCGTGAGTAATACTGTAGTATAGATGAAATATTGGCGTCCATCCATGGCTACGAGCCGCTGCGAGATTGTGTGTGAAACAGAGACGGTGTGTATCACTGAGTGTGCCTGTTTAAAGCCACGGCTTTCACATACTGGCTGCAAGACAAAAACAACAACCCCGAAGGCAGAAGCGGACAAATCTAATCACACAACATGGAGGGAGAGCAATCACCTACTCATTTAAAACTGAACACAGGTACTCTTTCTTCAGCCCTGTCATTTCACATGCATTCACTGTACAAAAAAAAAAAAAAACTGGACTGATGAAAGCTGTGGAAAGTTTAGGAAACGGTGAGTTTTTTTAAGAAAGTGTCAGCACGTTACCGCTGTGTTTTCGGCCTGCTCTTATCCCTGTTTCTTTCAAAAAAAATGGACCAGAATCAATCATGAACTCATGTATTACGTTATGTTTAATTCAGATCAACACTTCTTAGGTAAACATCGTGATAAACTTGTTAAATATAAACCATAGGACTGTTCCATCCATTAACAGGAGAAAAAAGAAGAGCTTTGTGCTCTAAGGTTGAACGGTAATCAAGAAAATTATAGGTGCCCCTCCACTGCTGCAGCTTTTTCCAGGAAGCAGTGTCGTTTTCTGGGCCATTTTTTTTTTTTTTCAAACCCCTGTTGTTTCCACTGCAGGAAGAGTGTCATGCTCAGTTATGTGTGTGAGTCAAAAGCATGAAATGCTCTGAGAAACTAAGGTAAAAGTTTGAATGGTTAACTGTTTGCAGGCCTCGAGTTGCACCGAGTGTGGACGACCAAAACTCTGGACGAGTGACTGGAGTTAATGACACTTCAGTGGGTTTTAGTGGCTGGCATGATTATGTGTGGAGTCTTACTTGACAGTTGCATCTCATAATGTTCAGGATTAGAGGACTCAAATTTAAGACTCAATACAGCGACATGAAGTAAACTCTCGTTTAACAGGAAGAAACCTTCAGCAGAACCTGGCGAACGTCCGTCTGCCACAACCGACGAGGAAACAGACGAACTGATGTTGGATTATTTTTGATGGCCATGAAAGTAAACAGAAAAAGATATATATACATATAAACTGGACTAGTCTATTTTAGTGTCGGAACAAGGTTTCCCAGAAAAAGTAGAATTAAACATGGAGCCAGAAGAGATAAAATGATTGTTGAAACAGTTCAGGATCTTTACTTTCTCCTAAATAATAGAAGACATGAGATATTTTACATTCATAAGTAGCTCCTCAAAACGTCTTGGGATAATTTAGATTTCAGAGGTGACAGTCAAGTAGTATTCTGATTTGGCTTTCTTTATGAGAGAAAAGCATTTTTTTTTTTTTTTAGTTGTATAAAAACAAATCAGGCTGAGGTAGAACCTGTCATCTGTGTCTTCGTTCAGACCGAGTTTTGCCCAAATGAGATCTGGCAGTTCAGAGGAGCCAGGAGTTTTTACAGCTCTTTACTCTATACATCTGTTCAGGAGTGAGATTGTTGAGGAGTAGAGTGAAACTCTTAAAAAAAAAAGACTACTTTTGCCACCAAATCAGACAACGAGCCAGACCCCACCCACTGTTGGATGGTGATTGGTTTCATTCAGGAAGAGGAAGTTCTGATCGGTGAAATTTTGAGACTTCGGTTTCAAGAAAAGAAATGAACATCGGTGACAAAGGAGCCAGAGGATGTCTGTGGAGCGAGTGAATATTCCAGGTAAGATCTGCCGCAAGGAGAGCTGGCTGTTCATTGGACAAAGATTGGTCGTCAAACCACTCCTTAAATCTTTACCAGACTAATGACGGAGTTGCAGTCAGGTGTGAAAGTTGCAGAGTTTACCGCGTCCATTGGAGAACTATTTCTATTCAGGAAAGAGCCTCACACACACACACACGCTCACAAATATACACAGTTGGGGTCTTCCGAAGCATAATTTCAAAATGAAATGTACAATTAGAAATAATGTTGACTCAAGACTTTTGTAGCAAATATAAATTAGGAACACACTGAAGATCCTAAAAGCAGTGAAATTCAAGAGCATCAAAGACATCGTGGATTTGAAAAAGATTCTTTTGAAGGGAAACATCGTCAATAAACAACTGATGTACATTTGCTGTGGCACTGCAGCTATAAATTAAAACTTAATTAAGCCACAAACTGTTTCCTCTTGTTTATGTTTTGCTGATCAGAGAATCTTGATAATTGCCGATTAGATCGATTTGCATAAATATCTTAAGACTCGACTTTCAACTCATCGTCACGCTGTTGTAAGAAAATACAGAGTATTGACTTACTTTATGTCCATTTATACAAGTCAAATTTGTTTCCTTTCAGGCATTGAAAGCCAAAGAAAAATCTAAAGGTGGAATATGACATTTTAAATGTATAAAATAACAAAAGAGAGGACAAAAGGAAATCAAGAACAGAAGGCAAAAGAGAGAGAGAGAAATAAACTCTACAACAAACAGGTTAATAAAAATAATAATTAAAAATAACTGGATTAAAATTCAGTGGCAGGCGCAGCGATAGAAGGTGACGGGGTGCACCGAGAGAAATACTCCCGGTGAAAGAAACACAGACAGATGATGAAAGAGAGAGACAGAGAGAATCATAGTTTCCATTTTCCAATGCGTCACATGAAAACAGTCTATTCATTAAAGCTAAAGCATCAAAACTAACACGCGAGGGTCTGACCACTTCAAAGGGCGGGACGAATATAAACAGAAATATTCAGGAGAGGGGGAGGAATGACAAAGATGGCCTCTGTTTCCTTTGCCAGCATCAAACATCAGTGTTTAGGTAACGTACAGTGTGCATACATGGCCATGCTTATGTAGTCAAGACTGCTTTCAGAGGACATATGCACTTGCAAACACGTAGAAATAGCTGCTGCTGCTGGAATATATTTTTTAACTAACATTTAAAGGTGCTTATCAGCATTCCTATTGACAAATAACCCATTTCGAGAAGCTCATTTGCAGAAGATTTGTTGGTAGTTTTAAGTTCCTCTAACCATTGGGAGTCATATAAATGTCTTTATTTTGATGTCCTACTTTCACTTTTGACATTTTGGAAATGCCATAAAATACCTGTAACCCTCAGATAACTGAGAAAGTTAATTTCTCTGGGACACGACGACCCTGAGGGCTTAAGTAGGAGACAATTGGACTTTTTATTTTGTCTTCAACAAATGAGAGAAGAAGTGTGAGGAGTTGAGTTTTCCTGTGTGTTTATTTTAGGTTTCTGTGTCTAGTGAGTCTCCGTGTTGTCCTGTCGACGCCTCGATTGTTGCCAGCTGTGTGTCGTTCCCTGATTACCCTCTCTCTATTTAATCCCACCTGCGGGTCCTTGTCTAATCTGTCCAGTTGTCTTGCTGTCTGATTCCGTCTCGTCAAGTCTGCTGTCAGATGTTTCTTGTTCACCAGTTGCTTCCAGTTTTGAGCTCTTGGCCTTCTTGCTCGATCTGTGCTGCCTGGATTTTGGACTTTTGTATTTCTGACAACGTCATTAAACCATCATTTCCTTCACCTGCGTCCGCCTCGCCACCACAACCTCAAATCGTGACAAGAAGTTTGGTTGTCTTTTCAGCACTCAAGATGATGAAGGTGATCATTCATTCTATGCTGCTTACATCTTTGTCATTAATAAAAGGTTTTAAGAATGAGAGCAAAGTAACAAAATGGATAAAAAGTTGAAATAAAATGCTAAATTCTGTTAAGTTAATAAAAATGTTCTACCCCAGAGTTTTGCATGCCCTCTCCTTGCATTCATGGCTTCTTTCCGGCTATTCCAGCTTCCTCCCACAGTCTCAAAATACGACTGCTGCTTGGGATGAGTACAACAACCTGTTTTTGGGTTGTGGACTGGCAACCTGTTTTGGGTGTTCCCAAATGACCACTGGAGGTAGGCACAAGACATCCGTCTGTCCATCAGTTGCAATAAAAAGCAAGATTGTGTCCAGGAAGGAAACCAAGTGCTTCTCCCCTGAGTAAAGTCAGTGAAAACATAGAAAAAGCTGGTTAGCAGTTATGAGAATGGTTTGACTGCAGACATGTCAATGCAGTTTTTGCATAAGTTTTTCAGTAGGGAAGAAAACAGTTCAGTATATCTTTTCAGTATACCTACAGCAGCAGATTACTTTTATCCTGTACCGATTATAATTTGTAAATAATTTCTAATGTGGCATAAAATGTGTCAAAGACTCTCAGACACCATTAGTGTAAAGAAAACCTGTGTGCAGTTGTAAATGTTAAACTGCTACTTTTTACAATACCTTTTATGCATATTTGCAATTATTTTGTTGCTGCTTTGTTCGCGTTACACAGAGGAAAAAGCCTCTTGGTTTTCTGTGGATTTGGATTTTCCTTTGTTTCAAGTGTTGCCCTGATAGAGGGCAGTCTTTTTCCAGTCTTCAATAGCAAACATATGAGTTGCTGGAGTGATGCAGAAGAAAAATATTCCTGTGTTCTCATGGTATCGGCTCCACACTTTGAAAAACTCTCAGTGAGAAAATCACACAGTAGAACAATACACTAATTCAACGTTCACAAAGTGAATCTCAAATAATCTGATAAGTTTTTAACATTGACTGCAACAATGAATCAAAGAGGCGAGTCTAGTTGCGCTCGTCCAAATGGATTTCACTTTTTCTTTCTAAGACTAATTTGAATGATTTGTAGAGGAAAAGCAGAAATAATAAAGTCGGCATAATTTTTGTGTAAGAGAGTGACTTTCTTCCCTCTTTATTAGTTTTTGGCAAACCCCAAACTCCACAGTTTGGGAACTTGCTGCAGGCTCTCTGACAACATAATGCTATGATTTATTCACTGTGGTTCAGAACTACACTGACACATATTTTGGCCTGTATTATTCAATCTCTGCCCAGGGGCCTCTAAACAGCAGTGGTCTAAACTTGCGAGCTGCCCGGGGTAAAACGCCCTGGGGGTCACGAGGCAGTTTTTGCCATTGCCCTGTTGAGTAATCTTTGCCGTTAGGATTGTGTATGTGATGAATTTTCCAATCACTCTATTATTCACCTTCTCCATCCATCCATCCATTCTTTTTTTTTTTTTTTTTTCATGCTTTCCTCCATTTTCCGCCTTTATTTTAACTTTTTGTCTCATTCCCAGGCACTCTAACCCCACACACTGCCCCACCAACATGCTGGTAACCTCCCAGTATAAAAGGACAGCTCCTTTTACTCTGTGTGAGATTACATGGCCTTGCAAGGCAGGTCAAAAAAATCCATTTATCTACTAAATACTGAGGAGAACTACACTGCCACTGTTGTCTTAGCCTCATTTCCCATCATTTCCTGGGAAATTATTGGAATCAATTTATTGATTCTATCGCTGATCTTCAGTGCTTGGCACATTTTGTTTTAAAACCTACAACATTTATACATTTGTAATTATATTTTTCCATGACATTGTTGGAAAAATATGTCAGTTATCATTTATTATAGTTGCAAATTTACTCATCACATTATTATATTTGTTACTTTTGTTTACTTATTACCTTTTATTTACCTGTTTGATTCTTATCTACTCATGTTTACCTATTTTACTCATTATGTAATAATCAGTTTGCATTCATTGATTACGATGCTTTTAGTTTATTTTACTTTAAGCTCGTTTAACTTTAAGTTTGCAGACATTGTTGTGGAAAGTTCATTGTAACATTTTTGTGACTTTCACTAGCAGTGATTTTTTTTTTTTTTTAAAACTTCCCTGTTGTAGAAAATTACAGTTTCCTGTGCTGTATAGCAACAATCTATTGTGTCAGGTGGTTTTCCAGGTTTGCATTCAGTGCTTCAGTGAAATACCTCTGGGGTTATTTCTATTTCTGTCAGTGTGGCGACATTACTCGTCGTAAGCTCATCACAAAAATCCTTCAATCAAACATTTGAGTATCTCTTAATTTGATGATTCCTCAAAAACATTTTTCTGATGGTCATACACAATATTTCGAGTCAGCTGCACAGTAAGTGTTTACATTAAATTACATCTTATTATATTTGCATTACACTTGGCATTTTCAATAAAAAAAACAACATAAATTTTAATAAATACATGCAGCCTAATGTTGTTTTGGGCTCTAATTATCTGCTTGGCGGTGTTTCCTAATGTTGGTCCTCGGGGCCCTCTGTCCCACATGTTTTAAGTGTCTCCCTTTTTCCACACACCAGACCTGAATAAATGGGTGATTAACAGGCTTGTGACGCACTTGATGGCATGCTGGAGCTAATGTCATCATTGGAATCATGTGTGCTGAAGCAGAGACGACAAAAACATGAAGGACACTGGGTCCTGAAAACCAGGGTCAAACCCCCCACTGTTTTAAAACCTATTGTTTGTTAAATCTTTGAGGGAAAAAAGTAATTATAACTGAACCTGGGTTTCTTTGTGACAGTGTTGCAAACGGCCAAATAGGTTGTGCTAATTATGCGCTTTTAGATAACTTGGCTGAAGCCCCCCATTAAACTCGGAGGATTCAAATATTCTTTTTAAATGTGAGGGTATGAGCAAATTAAAGTCGGATTGTACAGTGCATGTTGCATATGTATATAAAAATATGTACAATATACACGAACACACATGCAAACAATTGCTCTTTTTCCATTAACTATTGTTTTCCTGCCTGCAACATGCACATGTCCAGATGCCCCTGCAACCAGAAAATGGGCCAACCAAAACAAGCAAAATAAACAAAAACAAATATGGTTAAACCAAAATGAAACATTTTATCATGCTTTAAGCAGAGTTCACTCACATAAACACATAGATATATTCAGAAACATTTTGTCTCTGCGAAACAATGCAGCGATTATCGGATTATCGTTCCATCTTTTGTTGTGGTGGATCTGGACTGCTGATTTAAAATTCTAAACAGATTCCATAAAAGGATTCTTTGAAGTCTTCTTCTCTTCGTTTCTCTCTCCCTTCTTGTCTCATATTTTTATCTTTGCATGTTGCTCGATCTGTCTTGAGTTGTTTGTTATGGACTAAGGCTTCTCGCCAGTGAGCTGCTGATGTTGCTCTCCAAACAGTCAGTTTTGATCTTGTGGAAAAAAAGAAAATAAATAAAACAAAATATATGCTTCTTTACCTTCAGTAGGTCAAAGATCAAATTGGGTCTTTTTGATCCTCGTTTCTTTTTTTTTTAATTTCCCCGCTAGAATACCTTCTTCTTCATGCATTTCTGCCGCCCTTGTTTTCAGCTCACATATGTTGCGGTAATAACACTAATTGAGCATTTTTAAACATCCCTTAACCTAATCCATGTTCCTATGATGACATAATTAAATTCCACTGTCAGATTACCAAACAGATTTATCTGGGAAGCAGACACGTAAACACAAATGCACATATCTCCTCAGTCACTTGTCCGACTGGCATTTTCCTCCAGCTGAAGTAAATAAGGAGGAACACCAACGTGGTCTTGGTGTGTGTGTGTGTGTGTGTGTGTGTGTGTGTGTGTGTGTGTGTGTG
>VMRN01000014.1:5729166-5764353 GCA_010277015.1 Poeciliopsis turrubarensis | reverse complement strand
GTGTGTGTGTGTGTGTGTGTGTGTGTGTGTGTGTGTGTGTGTGTGTGGGAACACCAGCGTTGATGGTTGATGAAGAAAAGATGTAACTATTAAACTCATTAAAAGGACGATTCAACGGTCACGCTTTGCTTAGAGACAGACATGGGGACCATGCAGACACACATGAGCAGATGTTTTGCTCGAAATCCCACGGAGGAAAATAAGTTTAGATTCTTTAGTCCTATGGGAAGTTCTTTCAAAAATGATCCGGTCACCCTTTGTGAAGGCTCCTGAAGAGAGGGCTGGTAGAACATGGATTGGAAAACTGTGCATCATTGTGTGGGAGCCCATAAACATGTGTTTGTATTAGCACAGAGAGTAATCAATAAACAGAAAAAAAACGTCTTGCAAATCCTTGGAAATAAGAGACAGTTTTTCCATTACTAATTGGCTTGTTGTTGCTGTTGATTGCTTTGTTTTGATTTTTATCCTGTTGCGTAGAATTCCAATTTGAATCCTAGGAAACAAGAATTATATTGTGGGATCTCCAACTTCTCCACACACTGTCATGTGAGGTCGTTATCAAGTTCTGGAGAGATCCGAAGTCTAAATTAAGCCATAGAAAATAAAAACAAAATAAATGTTTTTGGGTTTTTTTGTAATGACAAAACATTAATAAGAAAAAAAATCTTTTGTGAATGGCTCAATTCCCTCTGTAAAAACATTTTTAGCCTGACAATTCCAACTTCTCAAGTACCAAAAATACCTTAATGTGCCTTAATACACACAGTGGAAACATCTTGTCACCATCGCAGACACTAGCATCCAAGATCTTTTTTCATTTCTGCTCTTGAGGGTGCAGCCAATCATCTCAAAGGAAAATGAATGGTGCTCTTGGATTGGCTGCTTTGAAAGAGCAACCATATCGTGTGTCAAGTAACACTGAACCTAGATAATCTATTTCACCTTCCCCAGTTGCAAATTCTTTTTGAGTATTTTTTTTGTCTTGCGCCGTTAAAGGACATAAGTTGCCCACGAATAATTTGTGAGTAAATTCTCTAGAAATATCCAAGCTTAGGAGATGAGGTGAAAATACTGAGCCGTGGACATCATTACCTTCCATTGGCACATTGTATCCATTGTTGATTGAGAAAGTAAGAGACGCAAGTAGGAAAACACGCACACGTATGTGTTTCCCTACATCTACTTCACACGCAGGTCTGTTTAGAAATATATTTGGGTTGTAGCCTCAACAGAGAAGCCAAACTGTTGTACAACGTCTCAAAAAAAGAGTTCAGAAATGGACCTTTACAAGAATTCGTAGATCTCAATGCAATTCACACACAGCCTACAATCAGATGAACGACTCGAAAGAACCACAAGTGTGAACATTTTGAAGGACGTAGGCTGTTAGAGTAGCATGCAAGTAAGTCTTTTCTAGATAAAAAGGCTGTATTTACAATCCATTTCCACTTTTTTTCAAAAGCTGTGCAAGAAGACAGACATCTGTTCTGTAAAGTGGGACTGAAAGCATCTGATCACTGTCACTCTGCTGTCAGGAACCAGACACAAGTGCCCTGCATGCTTTTATCAAAAATAAACTTTGAAGTCCTTTTAAGGAGAGAAATACTTCTTCCACCAGTGGCTGTTCAAAGTCGGATGGTTCCACAGGGAGAAACGGCTGAACCTCAAGAGACTAAAGCTGTGGAGGAACGGCCAGTAAAACTACAAGTGTTTTAAAGACCAAGAATATCTCGTAGCTCAGGACTCTAATGTTCTCTCACCAGCCATTTTGTTAGTTTTGCTAGTTCAACAAAGTGTCTGAAAAATCTTTTCTGAGATTTTGGTCCATGTTGACATGACGGCATCACAAAGTCACTACCGATTCCTTACCTGTGCATCCATCGGACCGAGTGCGAGATCTGGTTACTATGGAAACCAAGGGACCCCAGTGAAATGATCGTTGTCTTCAAGAAACCAGGTTGAGTTGATTAGAGCTTTGTGACACTGTGACTATCGCAACTATCACACGGTTAATTGTGGAGAAACATGGCCGGCGATGGTGGCCAGATGCTTTTGTGTGGTTTCCTGTTCTTACCTGAGATGAGTGGCACCCAGCTGCTTAAAGGCTCACATGCTGCATGTTCAGAGTCGCCAGTCCATGTAACTTAGCTGTCAAGAGGTGTTATTTTGGCTGCTGTTGCCTTCGTATTATCCCTTTCATGCTTTGTTGCATGCTTGCTGGTTTTTTCTCTCGTTCAGATCACTCTCTTTGGAAACAGCTTTGTGTGCAGATCCAAGTTGATCAAATGCTTATAACTGGACGGTTCAAAGCCATTTAAATCCCCTTTCTTCACCACTGCAATGCTTTGTTTAAACTTCAGTAAGTTGTTTTCACTATATACATCCACTGACTTTTTCTTTTTTTAAATTTGCAGCAATGTTGTTTTCTGATTCACTATTTTCTAACAAGCATCCGCCCGTCTGTCCGTCCATCCAGCCGTCTGTCAATGTGTCTCTCCAGCGGTCGTTGGGTGAGCAGTGGGGTGCACCCTCGACAGGCTGCCTTTGTGTTGCGGGGTTAAGTCCACTTCTTATGAGCTGAAACAGAAAGAGGGTTTTCAAAATGGCCTAGTCAATGTCCAGACTTAAATCTGATTGAGATTCTGTGGCTGGATCTGACTGAACAGGTCATTTATCCTTTAAAACCTTCCAAAGAGACTGAATTAAACCATTTCTACAAAGATGAAGGAAGCAACGTCTTTTTCTTTTTCCCAGCTAATAAATTCAATCATCGTTTGAAACACATTATCTTTGTCTGATGTTGAAATGTGTTTGATCAGAAACAGTTAAGTCTGAAAAAACAAGTGAAACAGTAAAATATCTGCGACTAAAGCAGATACATTTTACAGCATTTTGCACAATGATTCAGTTTGCGTTGATTAACACATTTACATTTGTTCATTTGCGCTCAGAGATGGGAATGTTACGTTGTCAGCTGTGCATAACTCCATACAAAGCCTGGTGGAAACACACTAAGTTAAGAGGATTAATTCTTCTCTGAAACCAGATGCCTTGGTTTTTCAAGAGCAGTCACACTTTCTAATCCTACAAACAACGGCTTTTTATACCGTCTATTTCATAGCAGTTAGCGGCAGCTTTGCTGAAAGTGGAAGGCAAATCTTTCCGTGTTTACATAACTCCTGCTAAACGTGCCATATGAAAAGAACTGCGGCAAAAAAAAAAAAGTGCCAAAAAAAAACCAAAAACAGGAGCTTCCAGATTAGCCCCCTGGAGTCAGGCTAGAATCCATTTTCTCTAATTCAGCTTTAAAAGTTCGGTCTGTGAAGCAGCAGTAGCGGCAGAATCTAGTAACGATTCGTTCTCGTTCCACTGACACACACACACATTTATGCTTATCTCTGATAAAATCCTGCAAGCACAAAAACACAAACACAGAAGTTCATTCATGGGAGGAATAGATTGCTGAAAAGCATAATTAATGGAGCTCTTTGCAGCACCTTTAAGATGCACAAACAGACACAGATATTAATACTTCCTGTTTGCTCTGTCTCTGAGCGCGGCATATGTTGCTGGTTATCATTCATGTCGACGTCCCTCGCCTGTAATTTGAATGAGTGCGCGGCGTTGAAAGCCTGCTTGGAGTCCGCTGACCCGAAACTTGTTAAATGACAAAGTGGAGCTGGTGAACATAATGACACAGGGACACAAGATAAGCCGAGCCTTTCAGGACGACTATCAGAATGCTAATCAGCTGCAGAGATTCCTTTATTTACCTGACATCTGTTTGCTCAGGCTTTGCTTTCTTCAAAAGTGGCGCTTCGCTTCAGATTATTACAACATGATGGTCAATGTCACCTAACGGCTACTTTTTAATATTAACGTCAATAGTGAATTTAGAAATTGTACACGTTATAAAATTCCTTCTAAAGACTGTGAAAATTTGAAGAGGAATATTTTTTAATGGTGATTTTCCTCCCTCCAAATGTGCTGCTTTACGGTTGACGTTTAGTTTTCTTGTTTTTAAGAGAACATGTACTTTGTATTGTTAAAAATATTGACTATATATATCATTATTATATTACTCAGTAGGTTTAAAGGCATCTGTCTGTCTAGATCAAGACTTGCTTCCCTCTCTTATGCTGGGTTTCTGAATTCCATTTTACACTATTTCTCTGCAGATTTGGATGGAACATCAGCTTCTGATTGGATTAGTATTTTTTGCATAATAAGCACAGATTCTGAAGTCCCCAACACTTGGTTTTCATCTGTTCCCACTCAAAATATTTCTGCCTTTTTAGCTGCCAAATGTTCCAGTGAGTTCACCAGCTTGTCACTAAATTTGTTTATCTGTCCCGCTCTTTCACAAAGAGTGCGCTTTGGGATTATCGAAGCCTTCAGTGGGACAACTGTTTGCTGCAAGTGAACCAACAACATCAGTGAGAGTGGAAATATAAACAAAGTGCTGCAAAACTGTGCACTATGAAATGGTTAAAAGCAATTATCACACCTAAAATTCAGTCTATTTACTGCAGTGGATCGATTTTCCATGTTAATCCGTACTAATGTGTATGAACAATCCATCTCTCGTGTATTTTATCTGTCAGATTGTGAGATCAAACAATTTCTATTACAAAACCCCCCACAAAGTTGTGTTTATCTTTGAAAGTAACACTAAAAACATTTCTAGCTAATTGAATTGCATTTAATCCGAGTTTATGTATATTCATTTTTCATCTTACTAATATATATATATATATATATATATATTTTTTTTTTTTTTTCACCAAAAGTAACAGAAACAAAAATCTAACAACCCAGAGCACATCGATCAACAATTATTTTTTTCACTCTACTTCTACGGAGGAAAACCAAGATATCTGGAAATGGAAAAACTCAAACAATTTGCTGAGATGATGAAAGTTGTAATCTATAACAAAAGGTTCAGACCTCGTCAGTGTTTACATAGTGAGCAATTCGGCCTGATTTGGTACAATTATTACCAGCATTAAAAGAAGGAGAGGAGAGAAAATCATAGGAGGAATCCTCTTCAACTCACTCACACCAGAACACATGATAAAACTTGGGGTTGTCGTTTATTCACAAAACCGACTGGATTGCTGAATTATTTTCATCCTTAATATGCAATATATTTGGCATAAAAGGCGTATTGACAAGAGTCGATGATGTTTCTTTTGAGTACATTAAATATCATTAAGCTACTCATGCATCTGAGAAAATTTATGTGGTCGTCTACATGGGAGAGAAAGTTGGTTTTGCTAACTTTAGCTGTTAAAGCATAAAAAAAAAAAAAAAAAGCTTGATCACAATCATGTCTAAATTGTGCTGCAGCTTGTTTCGCCCCATCAAACTTTCACAACTGGTATTTATTTACCAAATAAGCCACCGGAGGCCTGAAACAATCAACAGGAATGTTAATGTGCATTAGAAGTGTAAACATGCAAAGTAACACACACTCACACTTCGCACAGATTGATGCCAGATAGGTTTTATGGAGCTTCAGAAGAATTCCTGTGATCTAATCAAGTTCTTTGCTGAAACATCAATGCAATGTTTCACAGTGACAATTATTTGCGTTATTTTTGTCCTTTAGCATGTTGGTGTAAACTCCAACCATGCTAAAGGCTAAAAAAAAAACAAAATTTATCTGTCTGTCTATGCCTTGACTCATGTATATTTATGATTAATCATCTCTGAGTGCAGCTAAGCACGGCCTATTCGATCTTGCTGTAACACTCCAGGATTTGCACATTTAAATTCCTGCTTCAACGAGTAAATAACTGATTCACCATCTATTTCTGGCCTATGCACACACACACACACGCGCACGCACACACACACGGACACACACGCTCAAAGGTGATGTGCCAGATCACAGCCTCTCAGTTATAATTAGATATTTAGGATCCATTTCTTTCACTACTTAATCCTCTCTCTATTCCATACTGCCTGTTTCTCCATTCCACTTTGGTAGTAATATCAGTAACTATCCTGGCTCCTTCCCAATAGTCTGCCTGGAATTGAGTTTTGCTGCTTTTGTGCGAGTGTGTCCTCCAGTGCAGATTTCTCTCTGCCAGAGTAATTGCTTGTTAAGCCGTTTCAAAAGCAGGTGCAGTGTGTCTGAATGAGTTCTCTGTTTTCTGAGTACCTAACTGCTTTAACCTGCCAACATATATGTGTGCATGGGTGTGCACATACGTGCGCGTTTGTTTGCACAAATGTGAAATGTAGGTGACGTTAGACTTCATGTCTGACGGCTTCCTTCTCCGAAAACACACCTGAGAAAACACACTCGGCCGGGCTCACATGTGGTGGCAAATACAGAATCCTATTAAAAAAACAAGGGGAGGGGAGGCCGCACGGCGCTTCACGGCGACACATGCGTGCGTACAAGCAAATAAGGATGCAAACACTCTCTTATTAAAAGACAACACTCACCATATGTTTCTCACAAACGAAAAATCCCATGTCACAAAGAGTCAACATTTCCTCCTCAGACCTTATTTTGAGACTTTATGAATCTGGAGTTTGTGGAAGTGCCCAGAGTACTAATGCTGTCACGCAATCCTCACCTACCTTTTCCAAGATTAGCTGACAGCTCGCCTCAACATTTAGAGCAGGTCCTGTGGGTCAGAAACGTCTCTGCAACCTTACAACAACCCAAAACTTCGCTGAAGTAACGGTGAGAGGTGAATATAGCTCACAGTGGAGACACAGACTCTTAGTGATAGAAACGCCTGTCATTCAAACTAGTTTTGTTCTGTGTTTTGATTATTCCATCTGTGAAAAGGCCATCTCACAGAGTTAGCTGGAGCCAAACTAAGCTTTGACCTTCAGTACACAGGAGGAGAGTCACTGTCCCTAACAGTAGCCGTGCCCTGACCTGACTTGAGTGCCAATGTCACTGCACTTCAGTTATTTCCACATCCACTCCATTTAGCAAGGGAATTACATCCTGCAATGTGACAGCTACGATTTCAGGGTGTCAAGGGGAGCAAATGGGTTGGTGATGAACTTGATGATGCAGTCCCTGTTGTGTGTTTCTGAAATTGTGAGCCAAAGTCTCATAATGTAGAAACTCTATAGAGGCTTTATGGCTTAGATATAGATTAGATTTACTGTCTTGTGTTGCGGACATGAATTCTTAAGCACTCTGCTTCATCAAATCCGTTAGACTTTACATTCTTAACTTTATAGTTTAAACTTTTTTTAGTTAGTTTGATTTTTTAGTTCATGCAATTCATTGACAAATGCATGTTCGCAAGATGGCAAGATGTTTGAATGTTAGCAACAAGGACATGTTGGTTTTCTCACAACCCTACAAAAGTCCTGGAGGTTAATTTGTAATTCTTAGTTGTAGTTGGATGTGACTCACACATGTATGGTTGTTGGCCTTGCGATGGACTGTGATGGGCCTGTTCATCACCGCGTACAGCTTACTCCTCTCCAAAAGGAGCAAGTGAATATGGAAAATTGATGTATTCCAGTGGGACTGATTTAAGTATTTTCTGTCATCAGATTTAACGAGGGAAAGAAATGCTGTTTAGACGGAAAATAATTACTACCAGAAAATATTTAATCAAGCTTAAAGACAGTTCTCCCCGACATCTGACAGTAAACATGTTGCAGGGGGAAAAAAAAGCTCTTTGTGCACCAAATCCTGCTTTGCATTTTGAGATTTTTTTTTTTCCTGCAACTTTTGCAAGATTTTCCTGAAGCTGGCAATATTTTTCTCAGACATCTAGCAGAAAGGAAGTCTTACAGCTTCATTAGCATGTCACTCAATAATTGCAAAATCACTGTGTTTGTCAAATGCAAATGATTTTCTACCACTTCTTATTCCTGCAAAGATATGAATAGGTATGGCTCTTACACACATAATGTTTGGCTGAGTCCCATAGATTTTTTTAACCGTTGCTCACCAGATTATAATTATGAATAAACCTGCTTCACTGAATAAAGCTACAAGACGTCTTTAAACTGTAGCGTCAGAGCTTAGAAATAACTCAGACTAAAGAAAATTAAATAAAAGTAATTCACCCTGAAACATATTTTGCAATGGTTAGTTCTTATCTTGTCAAGCAGGTAATTTTGAGATAAAATATTGATGATCATGTTTATAGAAATTGTCAAAATTTGACTCAAACCAACTCCTGAACTGGAAAGTATTTTTTGGAAACCTAGAGCTGTTGTTGCTGCAAAGGATGGTCCAATTTGTTACATAAGTTCATATGCGAGTCAAAGCAAATTATAAAGGTGTTTTATGAACAGAAGTGAGAGATTCAAGTATCTTTAATATAGCAAATAATAAGTAAATGTCAAGGCCTGATATATGTACAACTCAACAGTTAAGCAACTTGTTGCTAAAAAAAGACTCAAAATAAAACTTTTCAATTTTGAGAAATGTTACAAAAAGTTTTGTTTTCACGCTACCTTTCTAATAATACCGACTTTTTATGAGCAGTATTAATAGAATTATTTTAGACAGATTAGATGCAGTCTTTGTGCTAAAAGAAACAGACAATAGGTTTGACACACAAACTTGTAGAGACACAAAACCCAATGAAAGTCTTCTGGACACAAGAGTTGGTCGGTCAGAGAGGGAAAAAAGAAACTTGGTGCAGGTTTCATGCTTGTCTCATTCTAAATCTCCTCATTTGGAAAAAAAAAAATGGTGAAATTCATTTCTCACACAGATGGGAACAGGCAAGACTGATTTCATTAAAATACCCATCTGTTGGAGAGTGAGAAGAGTGGAGGGAGGCGAAGAGAACGAAAAGGAGAGGAGTAAAAAACAAACAAGGGTGAACCAAACAAAACACTTCTGTTGTCCTGGAATAATTCGTTTCCCCCTCCAATGATGTGAGGTGTGTGTTTTTTGGTACTGATGGGTTTCAAATTTGACTGGACAGGCAAGAAGAGCCAGTCAAAGGGAAAAACAGACACATGTGGAAGAGGGTAGAGTGATAGTTGGACTAGAAAAGGTCTCAACTCGGGATTCCTTGAGAAGAATAAGAAAGTCAAAGTGTGAAAAGTGAAACTTGGGTTTGAAATTGCTATTGTGGTCCTTCCACCTCATGACAATTTTGAAAACAAAAACTTGATTAACGCATTCATTATGTCCCAGAAACGGTGCCTAAAACTCTTTTTGAAGTTATTTTTAAAACGTAAAAAGTATTTGTTGAAATTAGACGTAAGAAGGAAGCAGTGAAATAAATCAACGTCCTTCAAGGCAGGACATTCAGGAAAAAAATCCCATTGTTGTGTCGTCTGTCACATCTCTGATTTCCGAACAACGGCAAGCTTCCAGAAACCACACACAGGTGCTGCAGCGTAGTGTGCTTGTGTTTCCGCATGAGCGAACAATGATTGCATAATGAGGGGGTCTATCAGGGAACATAATTGTTACCGAAGACCAGCGTTAACTGTGACATGCTAAACTGGCCATTGTGGATGTAATCAGGAGGGAGTCTGCTATGTTGTCAAGAGCAAGTGGAGCTTTTCAGAAATGGTCCTCCTGGAATAAAAGCCACCGAAAACATACACACTCCGAGACGTAACAGGGCAAACATGATTGTCATCATTGTCAAAAAGAGTCGAGTGACGACCTGAAACCTTGATTTTCTGATTAACAGGGATGGCACAATTCTTACCACCGTAAGACCTGGGTACCAATTTGAGGAATTTGTAGCGCAAACGTCAGTGCTTTAGAAAATAGATTAACTTGTTTTTGGAAAACTTTTAACGTGCTAATTAAATCCAATTAGGTCTGTGTGGAGATCAAAGACGAATGGGATTATTTTTTATCTGCTTTCCTTTTGAAAATGTTACAATTTCTCACTCCAAGGGAAGTGAGAAATTGTATTAATTTTTTTTTTTTTAAAGATTTTATGTTTGTTCTATTTTCAAAACTTTAAAAATGCAATGAAAATGATGGTTCTTTAGTTCAAACATGCAGGAATGTTCTAGAGCGGGTACTTACAAGAAGATAGGTAAGGAAGACAAAGTACCTACTAATTTGCTGCCTATTATAATGCAGCGTACTGCCAAATTTACCCATCATTGTTAATTCTTAACGACTCGTCATGTTTATGCATGACAAACATGACTTACAAATTAGGAGAGAGCAGTACAGTTTTTATTGAAGCTAACAATAAGCTGCTTAGAAGGAAGTCGGGTTCAGTCAGAGGTGGTGGATGTGATTGTATGAATAAAATACAAGCAGGGGGAACTGCAGGGTCGGCGCAGTAGCGCAGAACCGGCTCTTTAAGAGTCAGAGATGTCCCTGTTCTGATAGCGCTTGGTAAGCCGATCCACCACCGCGAAACTGCAGTCTGGATCGTCTTGACGTGTTGCGTCAGCAACTGTCCCTTGATGTCCGCAGTGACCGGATCTTGGCGCAAGCTTGCACGAGCGAATTCAAGCAGATTGCGAGCATTTTGTGGGCCAAACCTCCGTGACGTGATGTTGACGTCTGATTAATTTCTTTAATGTTTATTTCAGTTGAGCAAATTCTACATACAGCAGACCATTAATTAAAAGTTTGCTCAAAATGATCAGCTACTTAGAGTAAATTAACAGGCTGTTTTAAATTAAAACAATTATCACGATCCACAGGTGTTTGTGTTTTAATTATTTCCTTGTTGTTCGTTCATGTTCAGTTGGTCTTATTGGCATATTCAGTGATTTTCTCTGTTCATTATCGTTCGTAAGGTATGGCCATATAGGTTTGTTCCCTTGTGTTTATCAGTTCATACTTGTGTTTTGATGTTTGTGCACTTAGACTGATTTCTCTTTGATCTGTTTTAGTCGTTGCCCCTTGGACTACAGATCCTTTTGATTCTTAGCGCAGTCTCCCTTTCCTGAGTTCTCTGCTTTCTTCCTGCCACAGCTGCACCACATTTCCTCTGATTAGATCACATGGCTCCGATGTCACTTTTCCCACCACTCCGTCGATATCTAAGCCGCCATTTAGTGCTGAATTCGTCTGCTTAACTGCCTGTGTCCCATGACTTGCTCTGCCTGCAACTTTCTTTCGTCTTTTCTCCTTCTCATGAAGGTACTTTGTTTGAACGCACGGTATTGTGTCCTTCCTGACGATGATGGCAGACCACCAAACATTTCCCGTTTTAATTTTAGGCCACAATATGAGTAAAAGTATATTTCACATAAAACATGTACTTTAGATGCCATTATGGCTCAAACATGGCAACAAAAACCAGAGTTAACATGCGACAGTCTCTTTACATGTTATTAAAACACCACAGATGACAATATTGAGAAAACTCTTTATTTATGGCCTTAATATAACTTTCTTGTGGAAGTGGGTCTTTGCTTTTCTTGGCAGTGGCTAAATGTCATGTAGCAGGAACAAGGACAGACATTTCCATCTGAACAGCAATTGCTGCTGAATCTGTGAAACGAAATTGATGTTTATTTTCACAAACACGTTGTGGTTTGAAGAATTAGACTCCAACCAGAACATGTTAAATTTCACACACCTACCTTTAGCAGTTTGGCTGTTGGTTGGGAAAGAGTTGATTTTATTTATTTACATTTTGGCCCTTTTCTGAGACGTGGAATTCAATTTCTGCTCTTTTTATTGAAATATCACAGGAATTTTCAAAAGGAGGGTTAGCAGAGATTATGTTTTAGATTTTCTTTGAAAGCCCGAGTCTTTGGAGGTTTAATTTCTCCTTTGTGTGTGCGCGCATGTTTGAGGCCAGGCATTGGCCAGAGCATGTGATTCATACACAAGTGGGAGTGATGAGTTGGTTTAAATTGCTGTATAATTCATTGTGTCTCCTTTTTATTGCATTTGAACAAGTATTTCCCTAAAGAGGCAATAAAGTTTATCCTCTAAAAAGGCATAAACTGCCAGAGAGACTTAATAAGTGGTGGAAAATGAAGAGATGCCAGCGCAGAAGCATGATTAACAGCCTCTGTTTCTGGACCTTTGGCCCTGACCAACTGACTACTCTTCACCTCTGCATTGGAGAGTGTGCTATCATTCTCTGCAGGAGTGCAAGAGTTCAACAACGGCAAAAAAAAAAGAAGGGGGAAAAAAAATCAAGTTACATGTGTTCCAGAGCGCCTGGGTGAAGCAGAACGACCTTGTTTTCTTTCTTAAACTCTATTTTCCCAATGGATGCTGATAATATAGCTGTATTAACACCAACAACAAGAGAAGTCCTGCAAGCATTTCCCTGAATGCAGTGGGAGAGAGATTTATACTTTGCATGGGGGTTGTATGCATGTTTATTATGATGTGAAATTTGCGGGGGTGATGGATTTATTTATGTGCAATTTTGTAATTAAGTTGGATCTACAGCACCATTAAGCCCAGGAACAAGATTTCTCTCTGGATCAATAAAATCCTAAACAATCTTCGTGTGAATGAAAAAATAACCACATAACCTCAATAAGAAACGAATTGAATCGAAGAGTTTGTGTCGTATGCATTTATGTATTCAATTATGGTCGGAAAATTATAACTAATCACCATCTAATCTGTTGCTTTCCTTTTTACAGTTCGCAAAGTTTGACGTATAGCGCTCCGAAAGGAGTGAGAAGCAATGTTGTGTAGAAACATTTGGCTCTCTCCTTGTGTAAAGCAGCTTGGTTAAGGACAGGATGTTGTAGTTTAGGGAAATTTCAAGCAATTTCCTCTTTCAACAAAGCCAGAAACATAAAAACACAAACTGCTTACCTTTTCATGTATTTGAACAGTTTTTATTTAGTTAGAGCCACGAAGTAAAGTTTCTACAAATGGATGCAAATACAAATGCATTTGCAGATTTTTCTGTTATGAAATTAGAAATAAGTGTGACCTTAATTTGCAAAATAGAAGTAAGAAAAAAAACCAAAACAAAACAGCTTTTTAATTTGCTTTGTCATTTAGCTGAAAAATATAACACCAAAAATAAACACAACTAAATGAATTACACAGAGTTTAAAAGTTTTAACTAAATAAATGAAAAACTTACGGATTTAATTATTTGTAAATTATAATTACTTGATATCCTGCTGGAAAAAGAAATTTAGTGGATAAGAACAATTTATTCAGTTGTAATAATAATGTTTGGCAACATAGTGTTCATTTATAATAAGTCTTTAAATAAATGATATGCTGCAACAGCACAGTGTATAATACGTTATCGAAAAGTGTGAATAAAACCATTGCAGTATTATATCTTGAAGGGAATCAGGAAGTTAATTAATTGATCTTATTGCGCTGCTAAAAATGCGATGCAATGACAATAAATCTAATCTAATCCAAAAAAAAAGGAAAGTTCTGAAACCAGACTAGAACCTGAAATGCATTTCTCAATAAAACAAAACATTAACATGAATGACATGCTGACATAACCTTGACTGGGAAACACAGCAAGTTCCTCTCACATTTTGTAACAGCAACATTACAACACAAACCCAAAAACCCAGAGCTTCATGGAGAATGCACACTGGGCATTTATCTTTACAGGAAGTTACGGTCACAGAGGTCTCATTGACTCTGTGCACAAATGTGAGTGTGCATCTCAACTTGTGCGCATGCAAAAGTCTTGAGTTATGAACTGCACTCTGTGCATGTCAGTATGTGTGACTACGCTTGTGTGCGTGTGCGTGTGTGTGTGTTGGATTGAATAATGGCGATGTGCTATCTCATCGACTTCACACGAGCCCCATTCATCACGACACAACAATGGAAATAGACTTTATGAGCAAAATGCTGCTTTAGCAATGCCCGCACACCTTAGCAGGACTTTTTGCGTATGTGACCATAAAAACCCACATAATGACCCTCATGGCATCAGCATGTGTCAAACACAGGCATCGGCATGTGCAAGTAAAGGACGCAGATGTGTGTGTCCTTTGGTAATTACTGTAGCTCTGATTCGTTTCTGCCTTATTGCACCTGCATGCAGAAATGATTTTTCCAGCAGTGCTGCAATTACAGGTCTGAAACTGAATGGTTTTACACACACCGACGCCACCAAAACGTTACGTCAGTTTAAAACCTCAAACGGTGAATTTATGAGGCTCTTGGCATTCACTTAAAATCTAGACATTTAGGGGCGCGCACACTCACAGGTGAGCATACAAAATACATTTATGCAAGTCAAATAATCTGCTCACACTGATTCGTTTTTTTTTTTTTTTTTTATAGTAACCTAAAAAGTATTTGTGCTTGTTTTCCTGCCTTTGCATGGTCATGTGTGTGTTTTTGTATCCTACCTGACAGGACAACTTCAGTGGACATCTTGCCTTTTGAAAACCAGATGCCAGCTGACAGGAAAAACGTCGTAGATTTATTAGGGTTAGCATTAGAGTCCCTCATTCACATCATAAATACAGATGTTAAAATAAAGAGCAAGGGATTGCACTGAGCACATAAAGGCTGAAAACCAACGTCTACATTCTCTTTGAGTCCTTCACAATTGTTCAGCGTTTTTTTTTAACAAAGGCGAAAGTTTAGAGCCCTGCAAAAAAGTTTAAGAACAGCCATAATTCCAGCAACATCTAAATTATATATTTGTAAACTGTGCAGTAGATGACAAGGATGTGGCATGGCAAGACAACGGATGATGAGAGAGACTGGGGGGAAAAAAAACACCATCCACAAGTCAAAGGTTTCTTGTAATTGTGTAAGCAGTAGGTCACATTTCAGCTGATGGATTCTTCTGTTACACAGTTTTTCTTTTTAGTGGCTTAGAACGTCGGCAGTGTGGGTTTGAATGGGACCGATGCTGACTTTTATTTTGATTTCTCCTGCACACACTCACAGTTTGTGTTACCAGGTTTACCTCCAAAGTGACAGTCCCATAACAATTGTTGTTTCTCATGTTTATGGTCACGTCTGTGTTCTTTCTATGACATTGTATCCCTACGCCTGCTTGTAAAACCCTGATCCATCTTTGCTTCATTGCGTTGCCCAGCAAACCCTCCTCTGTGTCTTTCATTTTGGTCTTTTATCTTGTCAACTCCCCTTCCTTCTCTTCCCAGCTGCACGATTGCCGCCGCTGAGTTTTTATGTGTTGTGCTGAAGCTCAAGTGCCGGTCGATGCACAACATCTCCATCCAATCTCTTCCCCCAGGTGTTTATCAGAGTTCTTATGACTTTTTATTTTGCTCTTTCAAACTTTGAATGTTTCTTTCTGCAGGACTCTGTATTAAGGTAGTTCTTCATGATGCTTAAAGTGTGACAACAAAAGTGAATAAAAAAAAAAAAAAACCAGAGGGTCAAAAGTTCATTTTTTCACACCTGACAAATGAAAATAGATATTATTGGGGAACCAAAGAGTGTATTTATTACCGTAGTTTGAGATGGCATCATTTATAACACACATACTGATGACTTTTATCGATTTATAGGTAGGGGAGATAGAGAGCAGGCAAAGAAAACGAGTCACTGCTGCAGAGACATGATATCCTGGAATTGATCATAACATAGCAATGACATGCAGTTAAAAGATGCAAAAGAAAAGGCACAGCAAGCAAGTTAATTACCACCTCCTTATCAGTAAAGAGATCCTTTACTAATGAAAAAACATCTTTAAAGAGTAAGTGTGTAACAGAAACACAGGGTTTAAAATCCATGTTGGCAATAATTTTGTGCAAACATGGCTGGACACTTCCTTAAACCCGACACTTTCTGCAGTCAAGCACTTTCCCTCAACTTTGAGTAACGTTTTACCAGTGCTGCCTGATTTGAGCGCGCATTTACATTTTTATTGTTTTTTAAAACAAACAGGTGTAGAAAGTGCAAACGCAAAGGGAAGCGCTGCAGTCTTTTAATAAAACTGCAGACAAAGACCTAATCTTCACTAACTTTTCTGTTTATTTTATTTTTACTTTATCACTTTGGAGCCTTAAACCTCAATGAATTTAATAGGATTTTATGTGACAGACCACAAAGTATCTCGTTATGGTTGAGCGTCATAACAAGGATCCGTTGTTTTCAATTAATATTTTTAACAAATAATATCAAAACGTTTGGCGCACATTATCCAGATCCCCTGCTGCTAAAGCTGGAGCACAACTTGACACGAAATTCAAACAGAAACTCAGACTAAGTGGAGAACATGTGTGAACATCAATTTTGCAATCCTCTTACAGGTTCTTTTGTATTTGGATCTGGATGTGAAATGGGTCATTATCACATGCATAAATATGCATTGATCTACACTGATATGGTTTGTTGGACAATATTAGAGAACAAACTGCATTTTGAAAAGCAGGGAACATGCAGGTCAAAGAGAGCAGTTAGGTTACAAAAGCTCCTCAGAGAGTAATGTCCAATTCATAATCTGAAAATGGACAGCAGCACAACTACCAAGGAGTGGGAGCCATTTAAAATGATAGGCAAGCAACTCTGGAGGAGTTGCAAAAATGCACAGCTCTGGTAGGAGAGTCTCTTCACAGGCCAACTATTAATCACACACCTCATAAGTCTTGTTTCTGGGGAAAGTTGAAAGAAGAAAGTCATTGTTGAAAGAAAGCCACAAGAAGTCCTGTTTGCACTTTGCCAGATTTTACTACAAAAATTCTAGTGTCCAAAATATTTTTTTCTGCTTAAAACCTGTTTTTTGTTCTCTGACAAACTGAGTACGCACACAAGGAAAATAATAAAACGCAAACACACACACAAAAAAATGAAGAATGATCTTCTGACTGAACCACTCTAAAATATGCTGAGCAAATGAACTAACCCAACCGCAGTTTATAATTATAGATTTACGTCTGTGTGGACGTTTCTGTTTGTGTACCTGTGTGTCTGTGTGGGACTTTTGTCTCGCTTTTCCGTTGACTTCACCTGCCCTCAATTTACCTGCTGCCTTCTTTTAAATGCAGGGTCATCCCTCCCTCCACACACAAACACAATTTATGATGCACAGGTGCACATTCACACTGTTTTTCGTTGTGTGTAGTTTTGAAAGTTGTGTGTGATGTTGCACTTAGTTTAAGATCCTTTCCTCTGACTTTCTTTACAAAGTCAGAACTGCATTTTCTTCCACCTCGCTGCATGGCTTCCCTCTCCTACCCGGTCACTAAAAGCTGTCAGGTCGCATATGCCAACTGGTCACACGCTACCTTTGTGTGTTTGAGCACCAGGATGCTAGATGTTATATAAATAAAAACATGCTTTCTTTTTGGGGAAATGAGGACATTTTCCTGCTCCTCACCTCTCCCCCCCCCCCTCAATTGTACTGAACCTCTGGGTTTAGAGGCATGTTGTGAATTACATGTTGACTAAGTTTAGGCTTCGGGTTAGACACTGTCTTATACTTAAAGAGAATTAGAAAGAAACTGATTCCAAAGAAACGGTTCGGTCATGTCAGTCTGAGTGGAAACTAAGACTTATCAACATGGAGGGACCCCAGCAGGTTAAAAGGCTTGTTTGCATTTCATAATAATTTTAGTGAAACACCGGTAAACCTTTTCTTTTTCATTTCTCTCACCTTAAGGGAGCATTTCTCAGTGCTCCAGATGCAAAATGAATTGTCCAGCTGCGTATTCACGTTGAATTATGTTGACTAATTAGACTGACTGAGATTTGAACATGTTTTTTGTAGCTCATATGAGTAAACAACAGAAATTCAGTCACATTCCATTGCACAGTATTACAATAAGTAGACACTTTGTTGTTTTGAGATTTCCGGATAGCAAATCAATTCCATCCACTTTTTGCATAGATGGAATTGACCCACAATCCCCACCAACATGACGAATCTGTTCACCTTCCCCCTAAATGGAGGCTGATCTGCATGGAGAAATTTGAACTAGTGGAGCACAGTACAACTGAAGAAAACAAGTGAGGGCCGAGAAAAGGACTAAGGACTTGGTTTGAGCCGTGCTGCAAAGAAAAATTAACATCAGCCTTCAAATGGTCAAAGATGTTAAAGACCTCAACAAGCATAACTGTAATTGCAGCAAATAGTGGTTCTAGTATTCACTCAGAGGTCTCGACTACAAGAGAGACGAACTTTTAAGACTTTTTTTTTTTTTTTTGTAAGAAATATGCATATACAAAAACATCTATCCTGGTTCTCTTGCTCCACGGTCACGCACTACATTTTGTTGATCTATCGTATAACATCCCAATAAAATACATCAAAGTTTGTGGTTGTGACGTGACAAAATGTGGAAAAAAAAAAAAAAATCCAAGGGTTATAAGTTACCTTGTAAGCTTTTAAACGTTACAGCTGATAAAAGGGATACGGTCGATTTTAGTAAACTCATGTGAAAAATTATATGGTTGCTGTAGAAAAGCTGAACAAAACATAATGTTTCTTTGAAGAAACAGAAAAGCGAGGAGCATAAACTTGGGGGGGAAAAAAAGTGGAAGCAAGTAGGGCAGCTATTACTCAAAGCAGGATGGTTTAAAGTGTCTGGTGTGAAGTAATGGCGGAGGCTTTCCATACATCAACCTCGTCTGCTGCCAAGTTCTGTCATCATCCACTTTTTGGTCCCAAACACAAAAGGGGGGGGGGTTAATCTTTTTCTCACTTCATGCTGTTTATTGTTTGTATGTGCGCTTGATTGAGAGCAGGAGTAATTGTGTTTCCATTGTCTGAGTGTCAACAGCCCATGGTGGGCTACTTGTTTGCATATTGTTAATTTCCCTCTCTCGCTGTGTCTGGCCATGTGTCTCTGCGTGCTTCTGTGTTATTTCTGTCACTGTCTTGCATATGTCTGTGCATGTCAGCGTGTGTGTCCTGCCCGACCAAGAGGTGCCTACACAGTGACGCTCGCTTTGACAGGCCTGCTGACACTCTAGCATTTAAGCCCCACAAATGGAGGTGTGTGCGAGAGAGGGTGTGTGAGGTATGAGTGACAAGGTGTGACACAGTAGCATTTGTCTCCTAAATGCCAGAACAGAGAACTGACACTAAAGGGCAGGAGAGACGGAGAGGGGAAACGTTGGCGTTGGCCGAGGAACAAAAGCAGGAAATGTGGAACTCGGAGGAAAATTTGTACCTTTTAAGTTATCGTGTCTAAACTCTTTATTTAAACAGTGACAGGATTACGTCTACTGAAGACTGTTTTTTCTTCTGTTTTTGAATTATACAGTCATTTCAGTGTAGCATACACTTAAATATCTTTCTATGTGTATGTTGTTTGGGTAGTGATAAAATGTATTTTTCAAGATTACTTGTAAAAGGAATAAAATCAGAAACTGAAGATTTTAGACCTTTAATTTACACTCATTAAAAAATCTGAAATTAAAAGATGATTTTATATTGAAGAACTTGCAAAACTTATTAGTTGGCCCGCTGTTAATAATAGTCTGTAAATATCCCTTTACAATGTATTGAAGGATATTAGTGGATTATTATCCTGTTGAAAAAATTACATCCAGTTTTTTGCTGGTAGGATCCAAGAGATATTTTTTTTTTTAAATGTTCCAACATTTCGAAGGGTTTTTAATGAAGTGCGCCAGGGTCTCAGCATGCCGACCTCATGGTATTTCCTCCGCCATGCTTAGCAGTGGGCGTAGTTTTCCATGTGTTCATTTCTTCCACACCATGTATTTATTGTCCAACATTTCTAGTTAATGTCTCGGTGGAGTTTAGCCAACTTTTGCATTTACGATAGTAGGATAGAAAAGGGTTTTTCCTGGCTCGGCTGCCAAACAATATTCAGTATTTAAACAAGAACTCATGGTTATTGTCCAGACACTGACCTCAGTATTTCACGCTGTCCTGCAATTCTCCTCTATTCCCTGAAGAAAACCTTGTTTCTAATCCTCCCAGAGATGATAAGTGAGATTCCAACACTGGTGGAACTTTATAGTGGATTATATCATGAATTATAGCTCGTCTTAGGTTGTGATTATTTCTATACTACATTATATATGTATATATATTCTTAGTTCATGCTTGTTTTATGCTCTTTGTGTCTCTATTTTAGGGTTCCTACTTTAGTGTGTCACTTTTATAAAATCCTCTTGTGTCCCGTTAGAAGTCACCTTATTCACTTCTGTGTTAATTAGACATTTCCCTCAGCTTCTCAGTTGAGGGCCTCACAAAGCCGCACTGCATTCTGTGATTTTGCTCACCTAGTTCCCATGTCACTAATCACCTCCTCAGCAGATGTAAGCCAGTAGCGCACTGTCTTGAGAGCGTGGCATTTCAAATGGTGACATTTGCTCTACTTGTTTATCAAAATACATAAATCAAATAAATAATGAAACTGAAAGGGATGTTGGTGACCAAAGGACAAATCTAGGAAGGAAAAGAACCAGTTAGAGCCCAGTTCAGGGATTTGATTGAATGTTTTTCTCTCTCTCTCTCTTTCTGACCAAAAAAACCTGAAATGAATGAATATGTTTTTGCAACATAATTCTTTATCTTAAGCCGAAGGACACTGAAGGTGTTACCCAGCAGCAAAATCAATTATGTAAAAGTAATTCCAATAGAGAATAAGCACTTGTTTACTTCTAGAAGATGCGTAGGGAATCAAAGCCATGATAGTTAAAATGATATAAATGTGAATCCCAACCTCATAGTTTGCCTTAAATTATGTTTTGCGTAAGTGGTGAAAAATGTCTTTTTAATTCTAAAGCCACTGAAATGCGTGAAAAATCTCTCCAAAGTTTTGCTTCCTCCTTTTTTAAGACACAAACACACATGATCTTCGAGAACCTCTTTTATTCCCGCTCTGTCAATATTTTTCAGTTTGTGTTGAAATAACTCCGCCAGTGAAGTAGTCATTTGAGGAACAGTGCGTCAGATCTCAGCCTTGGAGTCCGGATGAGTGCATGTAGTCATTTCACCAACGATGATTCATTAAAACGAATTATTTCTGAAGTCTCACAGGGAGCCAACCTGAGTGGATGCAGTCTCTCGCTTGGGGACTCAGTTTCATTAAATCATAATAGCACTTGTGCCATGTAGAAACTTAGCAAAGGCACCTTGTGACCCATGTACGGCTTTTGATTATAAGAACGAAATTATATTTTTGACTCTAATGTCTGGTTTCAAAACGAAACAAAATGAAAACGTCAACCGTCTCAAGGCTTATACAAACAAAGTTGTATATACAAATATTGAAATTGAACTATTCTGGATTAGCAGTATCTTGTTTTCTTATTCATTAGTCTTTATTTTATGCTAATGATTTATAATCTGGAGGAAAAGCAATCTACATGCATAAACTGGTGTGAAAACATTATATGAAGTTTAAGAGTTTTTAAAACGCGTCAAGCCACTGAATCAAAAATGCTCAGCTGTCTTTGTGACAAACTGAATTTGGATTGACTCGTGGAAGAGTGCACATATTTGTTGATATGTCAGGTTTTTGTACTCTTTACCCAATTCCTTGGGTGACGGATTGGGTGAGGCTGCTCCTCTTGATTTAAAAGACTCAAAACAAAAATCTATTTAATAGCATGAGTCCATAAAATCCACTTCTAAATTAGAAATATTTGCAAATTCAACCTTGCGGACGTTTGTAGAAACTATACACTACAGATAATTGCTTGTTTCCTGTTGAGTGGCTTTTCAGTTCATGTGAGTCCTGGACTGATTTCCCACTGGATAGTGATAATGATACATTCTGACAAAGCTTCAGCCAGCATCTTCACAGATATTTAGTTTTTGTTCTGAGTTCATGCACTGATTGTTCAAGACAATGAAATGGCCTCCTCCCTAAATCACACGAAGGCTGGACATTGCTACGCTGTTTATAATTTATTTTCATTTTTGCAAAATCTTACATTTTTCTCGAATGGGAAAGAAAAGTTGCTTGAGTGGCTTAACAAACCCCCAAAAAATGTTTTAAAGATGACTTTCCGAGGTTATGATTGAATGCAGACACAAAACACATAAAGAGGCTGCATGTGCTTTTAAACCTTGATGTTGTATTTCTGGTTTACCAAGGGTTATAATCAATTCAGTGGCATTCGAGCTTCATAAAAACGCTTTGTTTGTTTGGTTGTCCTCCGGATTCATCCCATTCTTAGGACAAACAGTTGTATATGCGTGTGTTTCATTGTTGCATGAAAACATGAAGCAAAGATGATGAATGGTTTTCAAAACTTGCTGTGTCACACAATGCTCACTAGGTGAGTGCTGTGTATTTTTATGGGTCTAAAGGGAAAACCTGACTGAATGAACATGTGTTCAGCATTGCAATAAGTTGCGGTATCCCTTAGTTACCCAAATCCCTGGAAATCCAGTTTGACAGAATTTATTTACAGTGAATGCTTTATGTCATCTCAGAAATCTAAGGGTTGCTTGAAAGTGATTTTTGATCAAATTACCCGTTTCATATGAAATTGCCTTAGAGTTTTGGAGCCATCGTTAACTTAAGCTCTGACAGGGAAAAGATGAAAAGGAAAATGAAGTAGAAAGAAGCATAACTGTCAACTAAATGACTTAAATGATTCTACAGTGATTTAACACAAAACTAAATCAATAAAGATATTAGTGTCTCCTATTTACATTTGTATCAAAGATTTAGTATCTAATTAAGATTGGAGTCAACAACCATTTCTAACTGCATCACGTTAAAAACGTGTGAAAAATAAATGTTTTTCCAAGATCTTTGAAAAGCTTTTCTGAAGGGCAGAGAATGCCCTTGTCATTATGAAAGACAAAGGATGAATTTGCAAAGTGTTTGAAGCCTCTTCAATACTTCCACAGAGAGACTGTGGTTTTTATGAGGGCTGCATATAGAGGAACCTTGGAGGGAACCTGCCTGGGGGAATGGAGTAGCAGCAGTCGTACCTTTTCGATGGAATGTGAAGCATCTGTGTGAATTGGTCTTTAGAGAATTTGAGCAAGGAGTGCCCACACTGGCCTCATGCCAAGGCTACAACTTAATCCTTCTTGGACCACAGATGCTATGCGCATCACTTCTTGCCCCCGCTCTGGTTGGAATAAAAATGATTTTACCAAGCTGCTGAAACAAACATTTCATCCTGTACAAAAGAAGCTTTTTTTGCGCAAAAATCAGCAATTTGGTTTTGCATATTTCACAACTTATCTCAATTGGCTTCACTATAATCTACCTGAAATGCATGTGGGTAGTGTCAGTCCTGACTGAAGGAAAACCATTATAACCTCTTTAGGTCACTTTAACAAAGCACAGCTGAAAAGTTACTGGGTTTATCAACTGCGGTAGAAATTTCACTCCTCCCCTTGTCATTTATATTTTCTTTTCGCGAAATGTTGAATAAACATTCATATTGTTTCCACATACCATCTCCGATGTCCGCTGGACTTTGGGTTGCGCCGTGTCAGCTGTTTGGGATTCCCCTCAGAAAGTAGGGAGGGGAATCCGCGCTTTCTGATTGGCTACCTGTCGCATTCAACAGGCTGCGCCAACGCTCCCAGTCAGGGAAAACCCCTGATTTAGATGGGAGCGGCCACAAAGATCTACCATAACACACCACACAAGCGACAATCTTAGAACGTCCAATGCATTATTTATTGAATGCAGTATTTATTTCCACTTAGACACTCTGCTAGGTGTCTGAGCTCTCTCCTGGAGATAGGATGAAAAACTTGGTCATCCAGAAGGGGCTCAGAGTAGAGCCGCTGTTTCTCCACATCGAGAGGAGTCAGTTGAGCTGGCTCGGGCATCCAGTTAGGATGCCTCGTCACACCTTCCAGATGAGCTGCTCCAGGAACGTTCCAATGTGTGAGGAGGTCCAGAGGAAGACCCAGGACATGCTGAAAGGACTATGTTTCTTGGCTGGCTTGGGAGCACCTTGAGATTCTGGCCCAAGTGGCTGGGCAGAGGGAAGTCTGGACCTCTCTCCTAGGCTATTGACCCAACAACCTGACCCCAGCTAAGCATAAGACCATCTTTGCTTCTCCAGTTTGTTTTTTAAGTCATAGCCTAACCGTTGCTTTTTTTCTCATTTCAGCTTGCAGAGATGCTTCCTCTTTAGCCTCTCAACTATTTTGGTGATGGACTTTTGATAGCTTTAGCTTATCAAGTTAATTAAAAGGCACAAAAGGTATGACATTATAGATCCATTCATATAAACTAATCGGGCTATGAAGTGAACAATTAAAGCCATAACATGCAGTATTGCCAAACATCAAAGACTTTATTTACAGATAAACAAACATCTTCTCACTGCAGTTCTCTCTCCTAAACAGTAGATGTCACTGTAGAGCAAATAACCATTGTTCACTGAAAAAAATACAACTGCGCAGCTACCGTTTTATGTGCAAGGGCAATTTACTGTATCAACATCTAACCTGTGTAGCTCAGGGTTTTGAGCGTGTGCTTTGTAGCAATTGCATGAACAACAACTAGATCCAAACTCAAAAGATGAATGCAATGAGAAATAGGTAGATCAAAAAGAACGGATAGAATAGAGGACAAGGAGATTTGTTAGTATCAAAATTCAGGAAATATAAGATAGAAATACATTCCTCATTAAAATGTTAACCAGCGGAACCGCATGTTGGATTAAAGTTTGAAAATATAGACTAAAGAGCCAAAGAAGGTGGTGAACGACGACTGTGTGAGCAGCGGGAAAGCGTCACTGGCTTTGCATGTGCAGGCAATGAAAGCATGTTGAAATCTTAAGTAACTAATGAGGTTTTGCAATGCCTCAGTTTTGACAAATCTGTCACATTACATTAAGTTCTCAAAACTTCATCTGTCATAAAATGCTCGAGACTTTGCACGCAACCAGTGAGAAAAGCCACTGAAGAAGATGAGGAAGAGGAGTAAATTCCTTATCTTCAAACAATGTGGCTTCCTCTTCTTGGAGATTCTTGTGGCGCCTGTTTGTGTACATCTGCGTGCAAGAGCATATGATGGCAAAGGATTGTTTGTGTAAGTGCGTCGTCATGGCTTTGTGTGTCCATGTTTTCTGATGTGGTTTTGTTGAACAGAAAAACAACCCCTTTAACTTTAACAGATAAAATCCTCAAATTCCCAAACGGATTGATAATTACAAACAGGACGAGACTTATATGTGTGACTGTGTGGGTGTGTGTGTGTGTGTGGGTGTGTGTAGGGGGTGTCGATGCTCGTTTGTTGTAAAGATGAATATGTTATGCAAGTTTTGAAGACAAAATAATTGCAAATTCCTGTCACAGCTCAAAAGAGAGGGTGACTGGCAAAGACAGGATACAGAAGTCTGAAATGTACTTTGAGACAAGCAGAATCAACTGAAAAAAGGAAAAAAAAAATACTTAATGAACAAAGTGGAAAAGCAAAAAAAGAGACCTATTTAAAAAAGACACATTTGTAAGATATTTTCCTGGAGAATTAAGTCAAGCTAAGGCTAAGTGTTGTGGTTATTTCAGTCCATCCTGACCCGGGGGACTTGAGTTAGATTTTTCTGTAAATGAAAAATGCCTTTTCTTGTTTCACGCTTTAATCAAACCCATAATTTCTTTCTATTTGCATATAAATTCTCCCTATTTTCAATGAGTTTAACTTGTTGATTACAGAATATAATTAAGGCTGATGTTATCCTGCTGCGTGGGAGGATTTTATGTTGCAGGCAGCTACGCCACCACCGAAAGCATATTTAGATTATGACGAGGAAGCAGTTCCTGCAAAGTCTAAAAGAACTGAAAAAAATTCAATAAATGCAAAATATACATTGAATGTGTTTTCTGTGGTTCTCATTTGTGCCCAGCACTGCAGGCATCACCACCTTCCGCCACTTGAGGCAGCAGTTGCTCACGTTTGGACCCTCCTCCTCACTCCATCCCTCAAACCCACACACACACACACACACGCACACACGCATGCAAGACTAAATATACACACAAACACACATCCTTGGACACGCACAATACCATCCATCAAGTGTGTGAAAGACCCTTAAGGCCTTAACATTACTCTTGTTTGCTGTGATAGAGTGCTGGACAACTCTGTCTCATTCTCTCATTCCCTCCCTGTTTTTCACTCTTTTATTCTCTTGTTCACCACATCTATGTCTCTTAATCTTGAACTCTCACCCTAAATCTCTTTTGTTCCCCCCTCTGGACTTCATACCTCTCAACCCACCCTGTCTCTCCTTCACTGCCTTGTCCACCTATCGTGTCTCCTGGATGTTAAATCCTCATTTCCTACAGTAGAAAAATACACACAGGACACACACATTTACCCTCGAGCTAAGAGTTACAGTGATTATCATCAGCGATTTTCCATTGCAGTGACATCACAGCATGAACATAATTCTTCTCGACTCTACTGACAATTTTGTCATTTTGACTGAGCAGAGAAGCAGACAAAGGCAGGGACAAAATCTCTTTTTGGGTGGGATTAGTTCGCCAAACCATGTGTGAGGTACAATTGCAAACAAAGGCGAACCATTTAGATGTGGTTCAGCTCCTGTCTAACATGGAGATTAAAGCAGAACTTTAATCAGGCCCCTTGAAAGTGGGGGGCAAAATTATGCAAAATTTAAAAACTAATTTCTGATGTTTTGTTTGGTTCCCTAATGTCCCATTAGACATGTAAAATTTTAGTACTTTTTGAAATACATTTGCTATGCCATGAGACAGAGTTGGGATTTTTAATTTTGGATTTTCTGTGTTTTATACTTTCACGTTGTTGAGGTTTATTTTGGGGAGAATTAAAGAAAATGGCTCATTTTTGTTTGTCAGACATAGTTTTGCATTGTAACGACCTGTGCATGAAACTCTACCATTACTCTAAGTGTGACATAAGAATCTCACTCAGATATGGGCCCAGCGGGTAAATATACTTTTCTTTTAAAGACCTTCAGCCTGTATGTTGCCAAGAACCCAACGCGTCAGTCAGTGAAGAACATTGCAACCATTTGGCCTTTGGCTTGGCTGTCTTCAGTTTCAAAATTTAGAGGAAAAGGTTGGCTGAAAAACATGTCCGGGCAGCAAACTTACTTAGAGCCATGGGACACTCAGAACTTTAAAGAGAAAAAAAAGACAGATTTATTTCTCAAAATAAATAGATATCAATTTTTGTTCTACGTTAAAGAGGCAATCTCCCACTGTTTGTTTTTTTTTTTTCTTTCTACATTCACAGGCAAAGTTCTTTCACAACTGGTGAAAGATTAAAACTACTGAAAAAAATAAGACTCTAGAACTAGTAACCCGAAAGTTATGTTCCGTTAAGGTTGTGACCCAAAAGCAGGAAACACAAAGGGAACCAAAGTAAACGTTGCAACAGTTCATTGTACATTTTGAGAGGAGGTTCAGGACTCCTCTCTCCTCTCGTTTGTGAAGATCCCTCTTGTCCAACTGAACCCCTGCGCATCCATCAATGTTTAGACCTTTGAATGCATGCAGTGTTTGGTATCACGTGTGCTGATATTCAAACCATCAGATGAAGTCTAACCAGTCTTGGTGTCACAGACATCAAGTCTGATCCAGAATCTCCATCTGATAGAAAGCGTGACATGGAAGCACTCTGCAAGGTCTTGGTTTTGCTTGTTCCACCTCCACCGATGCCTTTCTGGGGGCAGAACATCTTGATTAACAAATAAATGTTGGTCTGTTTCACTCTTTCCTCATCAAGAAAGAAGCAGCACTTGTGGAACCACAGTTTAAGACTGGCACATCCCTTCCTGCAAGTATTTCTTATAATTTTTTGACATCAAGAGTCTAAACATGGAAGAAGTCGTCAGTTTTCTTGGATAAACTCAGTGAAAAGGGCGTTTTATGTCAAATGAAAGATTCTCCTGTTGGTCAGAAATTGTACATTAATAAATTAAGTAATTCAATTTAAACTGATTTCTGATTAATCCATGAAGGATTAATCAGAAACTTTTTAGGTTCTGATTAATTTAGTGAGTTATCCGACCAATAATAAACCCTGTGAAACGTGTCCCTGTGGAGTCCATTATTACACGAATACAACAAACAGAACCGCATTAAACTCAGAGACAAATTACAAGGTAAAAAGTTAATTCTGAATCTTTGTTTTTACATCCCTTGATCTGAATTTCTTCAGATATGCTGCATTTTTGTGACTCTGTTTTTTTATTGTTTATCTCGTAATAATTGCAATTATGAAAAGAAGTTTTACTTGGTTTTGTTTTTCCAATTTTTTGTACCAAAAGGGAGTAGAAGAACTGCATGAACCCTCTTAAAATGGGAACAAAACATAATGAAAAGAAACATATTGGTCCAACTTAGAATGTGCAACCATGCGGCACTATGAATATTTGAAGTGTTTTTTTTTTTTTTTGGTGTTTAATGAAAATTTAGATCTGTCTCCAGTTCTGGTGCCTCTGTTCTATTTCTTTTTTTTTTCTCATGAAGTGGCAAAACAGGAAAAAGTAAAATCAAAACAGGCATAGGGGAAAATAATCAAAGGCGGATTAAGAGGGAAAACAGAAGGAAGACACACAGTAAAGGAGAAAAGAAGACAAAGACAAGAAAAATTGAGTTCTCTGATAAGTCGTGATAGATGCTGCAGAAGTGCAACCTCAGATTGATTTTCAGAGAGCTTCCTGTCAGCAGGCCAACCTGAGAATGAAAACAGGTGGAGTGAAAATGGATTACTGTGGGATCATTCACTAGTCATCTTGTAACTTGGTCACAGAAAGCCTCAGTTCCACAACAATGGCAAATATTTTATTTTTTTTACTATGAATAAACAAAATGTAATTTTTGCCACGATAGAAAATGCTGTTGGTCCACACAACATTTTGGTTATTATTTTTTTTTTTTTTAAATAATGAGCGTTGCAATAATCGAGTAAACAGGATGCTGGTTATATGTTGACCTCATTAAACTGAAGTGCACTGCAGAAATGTCGGAAAAATAAGAAATATGCACTTGAAATGTGTAGGGAGAGGAGGGAAAAAAAAGTACCACTGAAGTATTTTCCTGGTGCGCCAACATAATTAGAGCTGACTTTTTAAAAATTAGAAAAATTAAATTTATCTTTGGAGAGGTTCAGAATCTTTTGAAAGGGTAAAACACTTGTCCAACATTTGTGGTAGTTTAATATTGTTTATTTATAAATAGGGTAATTAATTTTGTGGCATTTGTTTCTGCTATGTCTAAATCCCAATACAGCTTGAGATAATTTGCATTTTATGTCAGAGGCACAGCAACATTTTTCTATACTAAGCCAGTTGTCACAAGTATATATTGCATTTCAATACATTGCAATATTGCTTGAAATTAATTTATTAAAGAAAATATATGTGCATATTTGTACAAAATTGGAATATTCATGATAGAGAAAAAACACACAATGATATTTATTTTTTCCCTGTCAGTATTCTAGTTTATTATATTTTATTTAGCTCTACATGAAGGGCTAAAAAGAAAGAAAAAACATACAAATAAAATAAGGCTATAAATACAAGTTTTACCTGCTATAAGTTTCAATTTGATAATACAAGTTTCTGTTTTTCTGTGGACCTGTTTTCTGGAAGTGGCCATTTGACGTGTCTAGAAAAACAAATACTAAATTTAATAGAAAATGCTCAATTAATACAATGTCCGGATGACGTCGTGATGTCATCGGGACATGACAAAACGACGTGACTCCCTGTTGGCGCTATAAACCGGAAATAGCTCTGTTTGAATTTCTGAACCAGGAAAGTGTTTGAGACAAGAAATTACAAACTACTAAACTACTAGTCATCAGATGTGGTCTGATGTTGTTGTTGATTTTTTGTTGTTGTTTTTTTTTTTTTGTAATTTCCTTAATCGGATGCAAACTTCACTGTTGTGTTAGCATTTCCAATCAGCAACAGCTGTGACTCGGCTCTGCATTCGTTTTTTCCTATTAATTTCTGCATTGCCTTTTATTGCACCGCGACCCATTTCAAATTGAAATGGTTGAATATTACTGAGTGCAAAAATGTCCTGTTCTGGGTTTGCAGCATTTAGCTTATGTCTACTGCCCAGGCTGCACTGAAGAGTAAATAACATGTCAACTTCTGTGTGAGAATATTTAATTGAAATATATAAAACAGCCAACAGTATTTTAAATATGTACTTTTTACTTCTAGAAAAAGAGTGGTAGAATAAGGTGCTCTAGGTACTAAGGCAAAATTTTGCCTTCAGAGGCTAGTGAAGGAAAGCCCTTTCATGAGTTTGGAGAAGACTCACAAAAGGTTGACACCAGCTGGAGTCAGCAGGTCAAGAGCCAACACAAACAGATAGATCCAGGACATGGGCTACAACTGTCGCATTCCTTGTGTTAAACCATCCCTGAGTCATAGACAATGCCAGGAGCTCCTTTCCTGGGCCTGGTGAAAAAATGCATTTGATACGAAAATCAGGGTCAGAGAGTCCAGATGAAGATTAGTGGTGTTGGTCCAAAGTCAAAGTAGGACTGAAAAATACATCTACAATTTTTGAATGAGATGCATCTGTAATTATTAAGATGCGTGTGGCTTTCAGTTTGAGACTATGGCTCAAAAAATAGAGAAACTCTTCTCCAGTGTCTTAATATCTACCACTGACATGTTAAAAGTGCTACGTTGTCAGGAGAGTTGTGTTTGTGCATTTGCAGCCTGCCACCAGAGGGCGCAACGGAGCAGCATTCTCTGTTCCACCAGAGGGCAGGAGTGTGGCTGCACACCTGCAACCAATCTGCCTCCATATCTGGAAGATAAAAGGAGCCGGTCACCATTGCTGGATCCCTAACTTTTCGCCATTGTGGTAACTCTTTTCCTTGTTTTTCTGTGTGCTGGTCTGATTTCATCCGTTTTAAAGTTACCTATGTGACGTGCCTCGGATCTGTTACTTGGCTCTGTTTCCTTGTTCTCTGATACCAAGACTGATCCAACAAAAGCTTCTGGTTCATTTCCTGCAACCATCGAAGCGCCTCTTGTCTCCCCTGACATCATCTGTCTGCCCTCCAATGCTTCTCTACTCCATTCCTCCTGTGTTTGTTAGCCTTTTACAGCCTGCAGGCCTAGCACCATCTCATGGACCATCTCAAGCCATCCCTCCCCGACATCCACTCTTTCATACCTGTCTAACTACACCTTGAGCTACAGCAAACATATCAAATATTCTCATAGTCTCCTGGACAGACTTCCACAGGTCACCTGTAATCTGTAATCTAATTCCTCGCATAATCTGGACAAATTATGGATCGGACTTGGACTGTTATTCTTCTTTATAAACTTTTTAAACGTTTCTTCTGCCTCCTGGGCCCCAAGTTTTAGAAAGAGGGCTAAACAAGCGCCCACCAATGGAAACTAGATAACATGATCACCATATCATATTCACACAAACACAACACCAAGTCAATGTGTGAAAGTAATTAAAGTTATATAAAGTGGACGATTTTTATTTGAACAAAATGTAATTTATGTAGACAGTGGAGAACACTTCATAAAATGAAAAGACTAGCGTGTTTAATTTAGTTTTAGAGCTCAGAGCCACTTGACCTCCACATTACAAATAATGCAGACGGCGTCACACATGACCTTCACAGTACAAAACTACAACTAGCTACTATGACAACTACGTTTGTATTGGTTTAAGTGTATTTTAATACAGAATAGGATAGAATGAATGAAATTACATTTATTTTTGAACTCAGCCATTATCAAAAGTTATATTTAGATGAATTAAATGACGCCGATAAGAGGATTAATGTAAATTCTTGTTGGAACAAGAAATAAAATAGGATCCCCTTTATTTTGCAAAGGAACCGTCTCTGCTGGCAGTTATGCCTGGACACCCACAAAGACGCGAAAAGATGATGCTTAAAGCCTCAAAATGTGATACAGACTACAGCATTAGCTTCCGTGACATCCGTGGAGTTATTTTATTCGTCTTGTTGGTTTGTATAAGGAACGATATAAAACTGTACAGCATAATTTTTAGATTGCCACTGCTTGGTCAATATCTATCGAAGTCACAATGATTTAACTCCCCACGGCGCTCCTCTCTGAATACTTTAAACTGAACTATTTGTACTGGATGAAAATAAAGAATAGCTTTACTCAACACCTGCTAAGGGTTGACCTCTGGTGTCGTAAGCAACAGGCAGAGACACACACTCCCTTAACATGGGAAATTGGACTTCATCACACTCTCTGAATCGACCTGAAGATTGCGGTCATCCTGATGGGCACCTCTGCTTTACAGCAACACTTCAAGTGGTACAAACTTTTCTGACAGCATGCTGCTGGCATAAAAGCAAAGTGCAACACAAAGAATTAGACTTCATTGCCTCATGAGTGATGTGCAGGCTGAAATTATATTGAGATAAATTGACTATGGCTCAAAACCATCACAACCAAAAGTATTAAACCAGGAATGATACGACATCTAATCGCAGGCTGATGGCCCTCTCCTGACGAATATTTATTGCTCTCCAACATCTGCAGGCTCCTCTAGAAGAGGATGTGCTATTTCTGACACTTTTCTTGTGCCAGGTCTCAGCAAAACATTAGGCAAGACTCAGGATTTACCCAAACAATCCTGGTAACAAGCAGGGTTGGTTTACAGAGGAAGTTGTGGAAGTAACTTGACTCAAGATATCGGCTACCCGTCTTTCTGAAACCCATGATATCCACATTCTTAGCCTGAACCTGCTCTGAATTGTAGGTTATTCTGCTCTCTTAAATGCCCTGAGAGTCGATGCATGTGGGATGAAACAATTTTTTAAATCCATGAGATAAACTGGATCCTTCAGGGCCATGTCATTCAGGTGAAACAGTGATACAGGCATTGTAAACCATTCTTCAGCTGACATTGCATATCTATAAAAGTATTGGTGACCGGTGCTGCAGCCTCAAAAGTGAATTCTTGCTAATGAACAGAAAAGCACCACAAAAGCAACTTCCCCAAAGTCATACCATTTGTGCGATTGTGCTTCCCCTTAACATGGAGTGTATTTAATGTAATTAGAGTTGAGCTTTACCAACTAATTGAATTAAAAACCCAAATTAGCCCGTGACTTCGGTCATTTGACACAATCTGCTCTGCTACACCAAGATGGTGCAAAAACAATCAATGAGAATTCAAAGCATGAATAAGAACTGCGAGTCTTGGCTGAGTTTATGTAGTGCATAATTTATCGCCGCACTGTATCCATTTGTGTTTTCTGTAACTTGCCCACTGAATTACATCTTGTTGCCAAAGAGAATTGAAACCATTTAAACTGGAAACAGAATATTGACAACATGTAGCGACCACAGAGAAAAACATCTTTTTACGGTAAAAGAAAGCATTAGGACTCAAAATTTATCTCACTACATTGTGCTTGTTTTTTTTCTTCAATCTAAATGCGTTCTGTAAATTCACATTCTTTTCTTAGTGTGTTCCCTGCTGTCACTTTTTAGTGGCCTCCTTAAATTCCTTGTTGTGTTTGATCCTATCTAAACTCACATCAAGTCCACCTCTCCTTATTTATGGCACTTATGTTAATGAATATAGATTTTGCGCTGGTGGAAGGATTGGCCTTGGAGCTTTTTCTGGCTGGTTACAGCAACCGAAAAAAACTTTGAGGGAAAAATAAAAGGTTTGGAACATTTGGCTTAAAATGATGCATTTGTTTTTGCAGAGCTTAAATGTACATTTATAAATATTTCTTGGAATACTCCTTAGTACGTTGCAAATTCCAACTGACAAATTCATAGAAACTTCATAGAAGTTCACATCAGGAAATAATGTCAGATATTTTGTCATTAGTAGAAATTAGTGGTAATTTTGATTGCTGAGGAGATGGCATTGCCTTGTTTGTAATGTTGCTGGCGTTGTTCCCTTTCTGTCGTCTGAAATCTGCACACTGTCTTCTGATGTCAACGAAGCATTTTGGTCCACAGGAACACTGCTCGCTGTATTTTTACCTTTTATTTTTTTTGTCTTTTTCTCAACAGTTCTCTGTCGTGCCAACGTAAATCCCAGTAGATCAGCAGGTTCTGAAATACTCAAAAGCCCATCTGGCACCAACAATGATGCCACATTCAAAGTCACTTACGTTGCCTTTCTTCTCCGTTCGGTTCTTAACCAAGTTTTTGCCACCGTTGTTTAGATGTCTAAATTTGTTGAGTCGCTGCAATGTGATTGGCTGATGCATCGTTTGCGCCAAAATTTAACAGCTGTTAAGAGATCAGTGAATTTCCTTGATTCCTCTTAAGTTGTGGTCAATATATTGTGGAACTAATTGTATCTGCAAATTAGTAAAGTTATTTTGTAGTCATCTGATTTCAGCTTAAGATTTTATACACTGCTTTTAGATGTTGAAATGTTAGCATATTTATTTATGTTGTATTTTTTTTTTGCTATTCTTATTGTTTTATGTACAGCGCTTTGGTGCTAAATGGGCTCTAAAAATATGCAAATGTTTCTTTAACAGGCTAAATGTCACTGTTAAAGAGACATTCATGTTACAATAATTTTTTTTACTGAGAATTTTCTTTTTTGTTCAAAAAAATTGTTTTAAGACTGTTGATGCAAGTGCAGAAGAACCTCTTTAAGAATCATGAGAGACAGATAGATAGGGCAGAGGGAGAGAAGAAATATTTCCCCTGGACTTAATGCACTGTGAAAGGATTCATATGACTGTGGATAAAATAACAGCAATATGTGTGTGTGCGCTTGTGTGCGTGTGTGTGCGTGTGTGTGTGTGTGCGTGCGCGTGTGTGTGTGTGAAAGAGAGCAAGTTGGCATGCTACCTCGGCTACTTCTTCAATCCACCCATCGTGAAGATCATCTGTGGAAAATCCATCTGGATCGAGCAAATACCTAATGACGTCACAGACGCACAGAGTCACACTCGGTGCAGAGACCCGTTTCGTTTTGTAAATAATAAGAAACCGACTGAACCAAAAGGGAGGGAGGAAGCAAGATCAAGAACCGTTCAAAAAGAAGGGAAAGAGAAAAGATATGAGAGAAAGAAAGAGATGGAAGGAGAAGCAGATGACAGAAGTGGAAGTTGACAGCAAGTTCTCTGTGTCTTACTTTTACGCACACACCTAATCAGTCTGGAAATGACCACCCCCATCTTTTTCCCCTCATACATAAATATCAAACTGCATAATGCAGGTACAACTAATCCCCTGTGTGCGTGAGTGTGTAAGACTGGACCGTGGGGTGTGGTGGTGTGTGTGCGTGTGCATATGTGTGTGTGTGTGGTTCAGGGAGTGAGGAGGAGGAGGGGTTGGGGGTTCTGGCAAGGCATGGTAGTCATTTCCCTTCTAGACTCAACATCATGCAGATACATACACACACACACACATGCAGACATCCAATGTGCATGCTAACGGCAAGC